>JAVJIF010024431.1:0-109407 GCA_038442645.1 Agave tequilana | reverse complement strand
GGCAATCACCTGCCATATTTGAATCCTGATTGGATTTGATTTGTTTGAATCCAATCTCATCAGGAGATTTGATTGGTAAAGGTTGACCGTAGTAGATCAATAGCGGAGCTGCCCGCTTTGAAGCTCATAGCGGAGCTAAAGGCAATCCTTGACGAAATCTGAAAAGAGGCTTTTCGGCGAAGCCGTCAATTAGCTTCCTGGCGAAGTTGGATGATGCTAGCCTCTCAATCGAGGCTATCTCCTTGGGCTAATGTAATGCTAAATGCTAGCATCTTAGACCTACTGAGGTCTGTTTAGAAACGTCACGGGCTCACTGTTCTGCTTGCTGGATCAGTGGAGTCCAAGCTGCTTCCTTGTCCCTTGGAGGTGGATGAAAACTGGTCTTCAGCTCGTCTGCCACTTGTCTTTTGTAAATGTCAACAAGTTAGACATTTGTTCAGACCAATAGGAATCTTGTCTTTTTTAAGTGTCAACAAGACCCCCTTCAAAATTTTCGAAAGTCTGCAATAGCCCAGACTTCAAAATATTTTGAACTGCTGTGATCGATGGTGTGTGGAATATGAACGTCGCCACGATGGTTGAGTTCAGCTTCGCCTTCAATCCTGCTTTGGGATAAATCTGCCGAAGAATTGCACTGGATCGTGACTCTGAGTAGCTTGCGCACGGGTAGCTCCGCATCTGGACTTCCGGGAATAAGTTCGCTTTGGAACTCCTGTTGCCTTTCCAAAGCCAACTGTCATGGGCTGATTTACGAGGAGGATCATTTCTCCTTTCGCGCCGTTCGAGGGAGATATTCTCCGGTCGCACCTTACCAAAGGAGGATGTTTCCCTTTTTTCAAGGCGCCATAAGTGCCTTTTATGAGGGAGACGTTTTCTCCCTTTGCACGGTTCCAAGGGAAAACCGTCCCTTCCATCAAGGCGCAATAAATGCCTTGAATGCACTCGAGCTTCCACGCTTGAGGTGAGAGTGCTCAGGCCATGGGGCCTATAAATAGGACAATTGAGGTCCTCTGAAGAGAAATGGCCTGCTTGTTTTCTCTTCTCTTGGTTGAGAGATATACTCAGATCTCTGAATTAGTGGGAAAGCCCTTCTAGTTCTTATCCGGCCAAGGACCGGTAAGTCTTGATCATTCAGAGACTTCACCGCTTTTAGGGAACTCATCTCCCTTGATTTGCTGCTTTAGGGATTGGCTGGCTTCCCTTGTTCTCCATCTTGCAATTGGCTGCTGCAGAGAAGGATTCATCATAGCTTTCTGTGAAGCTATCATCTTGATTTGTTCACTACATGTTAAGTCCGCTACGCAGGCAGGACTTGGGACTTGGTCTCTTCAAGAGTTGAGCCGGTCTTGCCATATTGGTGAATGTTGAGACTGTATCTCACAAGATCAGTCTGACTTTGCCATATAGGCGAGGCTAGGACTTGGCGTTTGCTGAGCCAGCCCATTGGTTGCCGTGCAGGCGAGGCTTATCCTCTGCTTTGACTGAAATTGGATTGCTTTGACCCAAAGAACCTGACTTAGCTCTTTTGTAGCTCTTCCTGTGCTTAGTTGCTAATCTGTTCTGATTTGCCTTGCAGTGGGCTATGTTCACAAATCTTGTGACTTGATGGAAGGAACCATAAAATTGCCTTATGCTTCCCCGGTTGAAGCTTTACTTTTAAGCAGGAGGAACAATTCGGGGCAGCGGGTGCGTGTCCCAAAGGCCGTTGGCAGCCTCTTATCCGTGATGATTCGTTCTGAGGTGAGGCTGGCTGCCGCTTTTACCGGAGATGATCCGCTTCAAGATAGTGGGCGTCGCCTGTGGGATCGCCGACACCATTGCCGACTTTCAACTTTGGTGGCCTTCGATGGCGATGATCCACTTCGGAAAAGTGGGCATCGCGCCTGTTAGATCACTGGTATCACTGCCGATTCCCATTATATGTGATCTATCGTGTTGGCGACGATAGGTTTTTATTGCCAGGCTTCAACAAAAATGGCCTGGCAAGGTTTGCCATTTTTTTTTTTTTGTGAGAATAATGACCGTGTCCCTGTGGCACCATCTGTTCATATGCGAAGGGTTACGGCCTTTTGCCGGAGGAAGCCTTTCCTGTCCCGTTGATTTGGTTTGAAAGTAGATAAAACCGCTTGTATGCCTCAAATGATCCTGTTGGGCAACTGGATGTATTGTATGAAACACAACTTTGATGTAATATCAATGTACCCTTCCTGTTAAATCAATGAAAGTTCATCTTCCGATCATCTGATTTTTGCTTGCTTTCACTGAGAGTCTGGCCATAGCTGGGTTAAACTGTGTGCGGAGCTAAGGACATAGTCCTTTCTTCGAATGATTTTCGCGAGACTGGCATGTCTCGCGAGCAGCACCTTTTTGGAGGGCTAAGGTAAGCCTCTCGGCTAAGCCCTTGAAGGATTGTGCGAAGTCCGCACTTTGCTCCTGTGCGAAGTTAACCCTTAGTGGGGTTGAACCGTCGCCCCTTGGGAAAGCGCCTCGGGCGCTTCGGGCGATGTTTCGAATTAATTCGAAAGGCGGCATGTGCCCTTTTTCGAGGCCTCAATTTAGGCGCTGATTGGCCTATAAAAGCCCGATCGGGCTGAACAGAAAAAGATCTCCTTTTTTTCAGAGAAGTTTCTGTCTTTCCATCTTCTTCTTCCTCCTTTACTCAGAGTACTTTGAGAACTCCTACAGTTTCTTTGATGGCGCCCAAAGACGAGCGGGAAAGAAATGGCGACTTCTGCAGCGGAGGGCGCTCTTCCTCCGGTCATCGAGCGACCGATCGCTGGTAAGTAACTTTCCGATTTGATTAGAGAGTGGTCTCCATCCTTTGGAGCTGATACTCGGCCATTAGGACGATCAGGCATGATCTGTCCTCATTAGAGAATTCGTTTCTCCTCCCTATTTTCCTTGTACCAGGGAATTAAGAACTGAACGGTTCTTCTTTAGGCTTCCGTACAAAGCCATTACTTGGACCATCTCGTCCTGTTTGAGGAACAGGACTTCGACCGCGTCCTTCAGTCATGGTGACTTTTGATGACGTCAGCCCTTAGGGCTACACCACTCCTGTCTAAGCGAAGTTGGTATTTATTTATTTTTTTTTTCGCGGGGTCAGGCTTCATCAAAGCCATCGCCTTGCTGGCCTTGTTCGCTGAGCGAGGCTATGCCTTAGTGATTTTTTCTGTCTAATATCCACTTGATTGCGAACTAATCATAGTTCATTCATGTCTTTGCAGTGCATTACACCTCCGGTCTCCCGAACAGTCTATTCTGGTTATCCAGTAGAGCAGATGGTAGCATCAGCTTGCGATTCCATGGAGAGGCTTCTTTATTCAGCGAGCGGAGCTCTCTTGTCCGGGATACGCTCATCCAAGGCGGTCATCCGCAGACCATGCGGAGTATCTTAACCACTGCTCCGCTTGAGGATGTCGACCGCCAGACTTACAGAAAGCCTGACTTCATGTTCGGGATGCTGCACCTGATCCCGATCGCCAGTTGCAAGCAGGCGAAGGACAGTGGATCTTCCAATTGGATGGCGAGAAGTTTTATCTTCCGTCCACTAAGCGGCACTTCCCTTTGTCCTCCTTCGAGACCGTGACTCAGGCTCGGAAGATGGCTTGGGGCGTGAGCAAAAGCGCTGAATCCGTCCATATTGGGAGGTTGTAGTATCAGTATGGCTATTCAAGGGCGGGCGCTCCCCTCAGCATAATGGGGCTATACCCTGGGAAGGTATCGCGGGAACTCCCTGTGGGAGAGAATCCGGCTGAGGCGCAGACTTTCAGGACCCAGTTCTGCGCGGTTGACGGGAACTACCCTGCTACTGACTTCCGGGCTCCCGGTTGGGTTCATCCTCGCAAGGGATGGTGGGCTGAGTTGACCAACTATATCCTCGCTCATTTCGAGGAGGACTTGGTGAGGTTAAACCTCCATGAGGCCGTCAGGGCGACCTGCTATGGCATTGAGATAAAGGTGGCGTGCTTCTACGCCATCCTCGAGTTGTATTGCCCGGCTTCGGGGACCTTCTTCACCCCGGTCGGCGAGTTGGGCATGGCTTTGCACGAGATGTGGGAAATCTCTGCTTTGCCTTTCGGATCTCTTCCGTACGAAGAGTACTTTCCCTGTGAGGCGGAGTTGGCTCTGTTGGAGAAGCGGGAGCCTGCTTTGCTCGAGACTTATCGAGAATTGATGTGCCACTTGCACATTTGTTCCAGCATCCACACTGGTGGCAAGGGTAGCTCGAAGAGCTTGAAGAGCTGGGGGAGCTATCTGTTCCCAGATCTGAGGAATGCTCCTGAAGCAGCTCATCGCGGAGTTGCTGAGGGGGACATCTTGAAACGGATGGAAATGCATGCTCAAAGGGACATCGTTGTGACAGAAGACGATGGTCCTTATGAGGAAGGTGATGTCCTTCGGAGCTTTCACCACCAGCTCGTCAGCCTATGTCTCGGCAGGCGCTGTTAGCTGGTTTTTTAACCATCTGGTTGAAGAAATGCGTCGTGCCTTCTTCCTCGAGTGACATTGTCCACCCGAGTGTCCTGCTGCCTGCTGTCCGCTTGGTCCATGGTTATCGTCTGGGTCTTCTCCCGGCCATGGTGTGTTGTATTCAGAGGGGCCTTCGTGCACTAACGGAGGCTTTCTGCAGACCACCAGCGTCAAGGAGAGGGAAGGGTGCCGTTCTGCCCTGTGATGGACCTAATCCTCGGATAGGTTTACCATATACCTACTTGATGGCGTGGTTCGCCTTACGCTGCCCCTCTTTGATTGGAGCTGGAGCGGACCCTCCACAAGGTGTTCGAACGGCGCTCCTCCGCCGCTTCGAAGGTCGTTCGTGGTTGAAGACCTACGTGGCCGAGGCCCGTAAGTTGGTGCGTCGTTATGACGCCTATAATTTGTTCCGCTGCTTTCCTCGTATTCGGGATACCGGATACAATGAGGAATTTCGAGATGAGTTGGGGCGCCCTCCCATGAGTCGGGGTGTTTTCGAGTGGCTGATCAACATCCGGCCCTCGCACTTGCTGTACAGGAGCGGGGATACCTGCTATCTGGAACCCTACATCCCGAGCCGGTTTGCCCGCCAATTTGGGTACGACCAACTGTACGTGGGCAATCCCAACTCGGATCTGGCCTTCATGGGGAGTCTCATTGATGGGGCTCGTGCTTGGCGGTTCTTTACCGCGGATGGCACTGGGGCGTGGCTATGCACGCCATTGAGGGAACCCGGCCTTCGGACAACTTATATACTTCTGCCGATGGTATGCGGCTTCGAACTCCACACCTCCTGGGTTCAATGTTAATCGTTCGGTGTGAGGTTGATTTCTCATCGGATGAGGCGGAAGGCCTCTGAGAGAGAAGAAGGAAAGCGGGTCCGCGTCCCTGGCTTAGAGGAGTTCATTGCTGTGGAGGACAGCGAGGCCTCTATGCAGGCAGTCCTTGCTTCGAAGCGGGGATGGAAGCTGATGCCCATGCGGCTGGCTCTGGCGTGGTGGGGACATCCTCCCCACATCGTGTAGAAGAAATGGAAGAAGGGGACTCTGAGGTCCACTTCAAGAGGAAGCGGGGGAGTGGGTCCCGTAGGAAGTCGCTGGCGAAAAAGCCTCGTCGCCTGGCTCCTTCAATTGTGGTAGAGGATCGTCCCTCTACGGCATTCTCTCCTGCTGCTACATTAGGCGCTGAGCTGTCGGTTGCCGATCGACTACTGGTAAGATTGGCTCTACCTGTGCCTTTGGTGTATTCTCAAATAATTCATTATTTGCTTCATGTTGCAGGAGCCGGGGTGATTGGAGAGCAAGGGGAACACTATGATCCCCTATTTGCTTATGGGACTGCCACTGGTTCTTTCGCCCACTCGGAAGAGTCCGGAGGTGATGCGGCTGGCATTGGTCCCTCAGGTGCTGGGACTTCGAAAGGAAGCCCAGTGGTATCGAGCTCTATCGGGTGGTCCAACGGATATTCGGCAAGCGGAAGCGGCTATTCGTGCTGACTCTGGCAAGAACTTCCCGATGGAGCGCCTGGAGGCTGATACGGGTGATGACATGTTTGAGGCAACCTCAGCCTTAGGTATGATGACGACCTCTTGGTCTCCTCTTCTGTTTACTGTATCTTCTTCCTGACCATGGCCTTGTTGCAGATGCTCAGCCTCAAGATCCATCAGCTTTGAAGGAGCCGGAGAATTCCCCTGAGAGGTCCGAGGGTGAGTTAGGCGCTTCGACCGCGGCGGATGCTGCCGTGTTGGACGCCCTGTACGGCGATTTGCCTCTTTATCAGCCTAAGGAGGCTGACAGACCGGAGGTTGCGGAGGCGGCCGTCCCTGGGGCGTCCTTACTTCCGAGTGAGGTATCGGCAACTTTGCCAAGTGCGGAGCTGAGGGTGATCACAAGCCCTTCTTCTCCAACCCTGGTGATTGAAGCCTGCTGTTCAGGAGGGGTTGCTAGTCCTTCTTCCGCGGTGGCTGGCGTTCTGGTCTCGATGAGGGCTTCGCCGAAATCGCCCCCGGCTTGCCCTGCTGCTGTGTGCTTCCGCCGCTTTTTCTGCGGCAGTATCGACCGGGCTGGTAGGCTACTCCGAGGTTGCCTCTCCACCAAAGATTGATGAAGCTGAGAATGACTTCATAGGTAATCTAGTCGACAGCTTCTATAATAGTTTGGAGCATACTATCGGTCTAGTCTTGAAGGGCTCGCCTGTGCCATTCTCGAAGTTGAAGGTGGTCCTCTCCCGTGGCATTGAATGCATTCGGGACTTTGAGGGGTATCACCAAGCCACTGCTTTGGAACTCTTGGTGGACGACCTTGAGAAGGATGTAGGAGAGTGGCGCCGTCTGCATCTTTCGGACCCGGAGTCTTTAGCTGATGAGCGGCTCGCACATCTTGTTGCCCAGAGGCACGAGGCCCGGCTTGCTGCTCAAGAGGCCGCTAAGGCTATTTCCTCTGACTTGGAATCCTTGGGAGCAAGGCAGGCAGAGGTTGGAAGTGCGATTGACGCTTCCTCTAGTGCTCTTCTTGACGCTGAAGACAAGATTGGGAGGGCCGAGGAGATGATTAGGAGAGCAAATCTCCTCCTATCCAAGACAGTACCGGTGCGTCTCGAAGAAACTGCGCGGCTTGAACGGATCAGAGCTCAGAATGAAGAACTGGCGCGGCAAGAATCATCACAGAGGGCAGCTCTGGCGGAGGTCGAGGCTCGTTTGGCTCAGACGGCGGAGCTCAATGAGGCTGAGCTTAGGTCACAGACGCTGGCTCAAGCTGCTGATGACAGGAGGGCGAGGTTGGCTTCACTCGGAGATCGAATTCGATCCTATCATGTACGCCTGTAGGCCATTGTATATGTTCCTCCATGTACCCATCTTTTTGACATTAATGGACATCCTTCTTTTTCTTTTTTTCTTTTCTTTTGCCGAGTCTCCGATCTTGATCTTGCTTGAGAATGTCATCTTCATTTGCTTGGATAATAAGAGACTGACTGTCTGTTGGTTCAGAGGTCGCAATGACATAACCGATTGAGACGTTGCCAGTCTCGAGGTTAGCCCTTTGTGGGGCCGGAATGGAAATGCTTGCCTTTTGTAAATGTCGGCAAACATTGGTGAGTCCTGTCTTTTGTAAATGTCAACAGGACTCAAAATTGAGGCTTAACAGTCCGCTGGTTCAGAGGTCGCAATGACATAACCAATTGAGACGTCACTAAGCTTCATGGTAGATGAGACTTGGCTATCTGCCAGTTTAGAGGTCGCAATGACATAACTGGTTGAGAAGCCATCAAGCTCAAAGGTGGTGATACTCGTCTTTTGTAAATGTCGACGAGTATTGAGACCTGTCTTTTGTAAATGTCAACAGGGCTCGAGATTGAGACTTAGCTGTCTGCTGGTTCAGAGGTCGCAATGACATAACCAATTGAGACGCTATTAAGCTCAATAGTAGATGAGACTTGGCTATCTGCCAGTTCAGAGGTCGCAATGACATAACTGGTTGAGAAGCCACCAAGCTCAAAGGTGGTGATACTCGTCTTTTGTAAATATCGACGAGTATTGAGACCTGTCTTTTGTAAATGTCAACAGGGCTCGAGATTGAGACTTAGCTGTCTGCTGGTTCAGAGGTCGCAATGACATAACCAATTGAGACGCTATTAAGCTCATAGTGGTGATACTTATCTTTTGTAGATGTCAATAAGTATCGAGTTTGTAGTGAAATTTGGGAGAAGTCTCGTTTTCACGGGGAGAAACGAGGGAATTGCTGTCATAGGTTTAATGTTAACGTAACAGCGAAATATATATGTGGCCTTACCATTCTATGGATGAGAATTGGTAAGTGACTTTGGAGGTCTCGCCCTCACGGGGAGAGATGAGGGAACTGTTGTCATAGGTTTAATGTTAACATAACAGCGAAATATATATGTGGCCCTACCATTCTATGGGTGAGAATTGGTAGGTGATTTTGGAGAGGGAATCAAATGGGAACAGGTCCCGTTAGGATTTTTAGCAACCCCCAGCTGTCAACGGGTTTGATATGCCTTTACCAACTACCGTTTGAATTGGGCTAGCCATGCTATTCCCCTCAGCATGATGAGTTATCGAGGATTTATGTTGGGCTTACAGGCCAACAATTTCCTCTATCCTTAATCGTTAAGGATGTTTGGCTCATAGGGTTAGTGTCTGCATAACCCTGCTTTTGCTTTAGGATGACTGGTGCGCGGCCAGGTTCCTGTTGATTTATGGCTGTATGATCTGCTTGGAGGAAGAGAAGGCTCTCTTTGTGTGTATTTTGACACGAAGATCTTGATCAGAGGTGTAATGTTAACTCGATCAAGAGAGGGATCCTTGATTAAGGATAATACTTCTTTAAGAACTTGCCATTATCGGCATCATGAGTAGGTCGCCATCTGCAGTCATAAGGCGGTATGCTCCGTTTGAATAGACTGTTTCTATCACAAACGGTCCTTCCCATTTAGGCTGAAATTTGCCTCTGGTCTTGTGCGCCATAATCATCGTCGTCTGACGGCTAGGACCAAGTCTCCTTTTTGGAAGACCCTCTGTTTGACCCTCTTATTGAAGGCTTTTGACATCCGAGCCTGATATAGCTCGATGTGTTGCTGCGCTTGGAGCCGCTTCTGGTCTAGGGCTTCGAGCTCTTGGAGACGTAGGCGATCGTTGTCCTCTGAGGTGATCTTGGTAATTAGAGCTATCCGCAATGATGGCATCTGAATTTCCAATGGGATGACTGCTTCGCATCCGTATACCAGGGAAAAAGGCGTATTGCCTGTCGGTGTCCGAACCGTGGTTCGGTAGGCCCAGAGACATTCACCGAGCTTTTCGTCCCAATCTCGCTTGTTCGAGGAGACGAACTTCTTGAGCAGTTTGATGATCGTCTTGTTGAACGCCTCCGCTAAGCCATTGGCAGCAGGATTGTAGGCGGTTGAAGCCACATTCTGGATTCGGTATTTATCGCAGAACCGATAGAATACTTGGCTTATGAATTGGGGACCGTTGTCATGGATGATCCGCCTAGGGACACCAAATCGATGGATGACATGGTGTTTGATAAAGTAAACCACATTAGAGGTTTTGACTTCGGCCAACGGTATGGCTTCCTGCCCATTTTGAAAAGTAGTCGGTTATTGCTAGGATAACCGGTGGCCTCTTGCCGAAGAGGGGCTGATTGGCCCTACGACATCTATTCCCCATGCTTCAAATGGCCATGAAGCAGCAGTAGGGTGGAGCAACTCCGAAGGCTGGTGTATAAAGTCAGCGTGAATCTGACATGCCTTGCACCTTCGCGCATATTGATGGCGTCGGTTATCATAGTTGGCCAATAGTACCCAAGCCGATGTAGCCTGTCTTTGAGCTTCGGACCCGGCTGGTGGGCTCCACAAATGCCGTCATGTGCTTCTTTGAGTACTTGCTGTGCCTCAGACTGAGAAAGGCACCGAAGGAGGACACCGTCATATGAACGACGGTAGAGCGTCTTCAGAGTAGGATCGTAATAGAAACGGGGGGACCTTCGTCTGATGGACGCCGCTTCTTTAGGATCGTCAGGGAGCAATCCGTGCAGAGCATAGTCAATGAGAGGGAAGCGCCAATCCCTCGGCTCGAGGTTTGCAGAGACATTATGGACCTCTTGGATTTTCAGCATATGCTTAGAGCATACGAGGTGTCGGGTCGCGACTGTGAGATAGTACTCGGTGTCGGCTGGCAAGGCTAGCGTCGTCGCTAATGCAGCGAGAGCGTCCGCCTTGGTATTTTGAGGTCGAGACACATGCCCGATGTAGAAACCTTCAAATAGGTTAGCCAACTCAATGGCCGTATGGTAATAAGGCACCAAGTCCTCATGGCGGACTTCATATTCGCCTTTAACCTGATTGATGATCAGTTTTGAATCGCCATAAGCTTCAAGGTAGCGTACCCCCATTCCATGGGCGAGCTGGAGACCAATGAGCAGAGTATTATATTCTGCTACATTGTTGGAGCATGATTCTGTCAAAGAAAATGCTCTGGGAAGGACATGGTTCTGTGGGAGATAAACACAACCCCCACTCCGGCAATAATCTTGCCTTTAGGGCCCATTCGCGATGCTCCATCAAAGAACATCTGCCATACTTCCTCTACTGAAGTTGCGTTGGACTCGAAGACTTCATCAGGGATGTCTTCGTGGAGTTTTGAATGCTCCGGAACTGGATGAGCAGCCAAGAATTCTGCAAGGGCTTGGCCTTTGACCGCCTTCTGAGGAATAAAGGTCATGTCGTATTGAGACAGCAGAAGTGCCCATTTAGCCAATCTTGAATTTAGTGACCCTGGCTTCGTCATAAGAAGACGTAAAGGATTCACCCTGGAGATGACATGTATGGTCTGGCCAACCAAATAATGCCGTGTCTTCTGAACGGCAAAGACGAGAGCTAAACACTCTTTTTCAACAGGATTGTAGCGAGATTCCGCTCCTATGAGAGTCCTGCTCAGATAATAAATGGCCTGCTCGTGGCCATTGCCGTCTTTTTGAGCGAGGAGGGCGCCGAGGGAGTAGTCCAGAGCTTTTACATAAAGCAAGAATGGCTTCCTGATGTAGGGGCCACTAAGACTGGAGGCTTTGTGAGGTACCTCTTGATGTCTTCATAAGCTTCCTGACAAGCTTGATCCCATACGAAGGAAGCACCCTTTTTCATGAGCCGGGTGAACGGCTGACAGCGGCCTGAGAGATTTGCAATGAATCTTCTGATGTAGGCCAACCTGCCTTGCAAGCCTCTCAGCTCTTTGAGGTTCCTTGGCGGATGCATGCTCTGGATAGCTCTGACTTTGTCTGGGTCAAGGTGAATCCCTTTTGATGTGACGATAAACCCAAGGAACTTGCCACTTGACACTCCCAAGAAGGATTTTGTCGGGTTCATTTTCAGTTGATGAGCCCGCATTATGTCGAACATCTTTCTGAGATCGCGGAGATGCTCATCCTTGTTGCGGCTTTTGACAGCAATGTCGTCAACATAACATTCCACTGTCTTTCGGAGATGATCGCGAAAGATCGTACTCATTGCCCGCTGGTAGGTTGCTCCGGCATTCTTCAGTCCGAAGGGCATTACAGTGTAGCAGTATACCCCCAATGGTGTTCGGAACGAAGTATGCTTCTCATCGTCGGGATACATCTTAATCTGGTTGTACCCTGAAAAGCCGTCCATGAAAGACATCCTTTCGAACCCGCATGTGTTGTCAATCATGACATCAGTGATGGGCAGTGGAAATTCATCTTTGGGACAGGCCGCATTGAGATCACGGTAGTCGATGCAGATCCGTATTTTGCCATTCTTCTTGAGGACGGGGACTATATTAGCCACCCAATCTGGATGTTGCTCCTCCCGAATGAAGCCACTTGCAATGAGTTTGTGAACTTCGGCTTCAATAGCTTCCATAATGTTCGGGCGAAACCGACATTGTTGCTGCTTGACTGGCTTGACGTCGGGCTTGATATTCAGCCGGTGCATAGCGACCTGTGGATCGAGTCCGGGCATGTCTTCATAGCTCCACGCGAAGACGTCTATATACTCTTTTACGAGCATTATCAATTCCTCCTTTTCTATAAGTGATAGGCTTTCACTTATAAAGATGGGTTTGGGATGATCTTGACTTCCCAGATTGACCTGCATCACTTGTCTTCAGTAGGCGGCTCACGCAGTTCGAACCGTTTTTCCCATTGGAGGCTTAACTGCTGGGCCCATGGTTCATCATTGGCAGCTTCCGCAGGTTCCAATTGACTGCTTGAAGTCATATTCGCGGCGAGGCCTTTGAACATTTCTCCTATGCTGATATCGGAGTCCCACTCGGAGGATGAAGCCGACTGTGATGGAATTGGTCCGTCGTCTTTGACCTGAACTGTTACTGATGATGTGGGCGTGACGTAACCCAACCCCCTGCGTGTACTATCATAGTAATTTGCAGGCTTCCCTTTCGGGACAAAATTACGCATTAGACTGCGCCTCCCTTTTCCAAAGTTTAGGCCGCCTCCCTGCTTCAAGTTATATCCCATCTTCTTCATAATGTGGCGGGCTGGCCGCGCATAATGGAAGAACTGTGGAGCATCTGACTCTGAGCTTGAGTCTGCAGTTGTAGGTTTCCGTGGCTGAGCTCTACCGAAGATTATCGGCGACTGACCTTGTTTGGAAGGAGGGATCACCAGCGTAGCCCCTTCTATGACCTCCATAGATGTATTGGCCGCACTTGGCTTATGTACGGGCATGTGCAGAGAGCCATCCATAATGGATTTGATCGACCGCATACTCACAGGATAATCAAAAGAAATATTGTCATTAATTACCCATTCACCTTCTTCCTCAGAAGGAGTATTACATTTGGGGTCAATGAGACATGCTGTAATTGGTTCGCCAGTCAGAATGGCCGGCATGCCCGC
This sequence comes from Agave tequilana, assembly GCA_038442645.1. Lineage (NCBI taxonomy): Eukaryota > Viridiplantae > Streptophyta > Magnoliopsida > Asparagales > Asparagaceae > Agave > Agave tequilana. The sequence goes on along the minus strand of JAVJIF010024431.1, from coordinate 96,541 downwards.
CTCGGACTCTGAATCCGCTTCATTGCCACTTTCACTGTCATCTGGCAATGGCTCCTCATGCGTTCCACCGGCCTCTTGATACAGGAGAGCGTCGGTGAAGTAATTTTCCACGCCTTTAAAGGGTTGCCTTTCGGCAAAGACAGTTCGTACTGTCGTATCATCCTCCACATATTTGAAGCACTGGTGGAGGGTAGAAGGGACGATCCAGTTGGCATGGATCCATGGCCGTCCTAGCAGCAGGTTATATGACGTGTCAGCGTCAATGACATAACACGTCACCTCTGACTTGAGGCTTCCGATTCTGCAACGGAGCCGAATCTTCCCAAGTGGATGGCTGCTCCCGGCGTTAAAACCATATATTGTAGTAGTGGTTGCGGACAACCTGTACAGTGGTATGCCGAGGAAATAGAGAAGCCGTTTGGGGATGATGCTGAGTGCCGACCCCGGATCGACTTGTACCCTTTCAATGCATGTTGAACCGATATATCCGGTGTAGTACAGAGGTCGATCATGCTTGTTATCTTTGAGAAGCATATCTTCCGCCGTGAAGGTAATAGCAGGCACCTTCGATTGTACATGATGGCATTCTGGCAAGAAGACTGGGCGTCATGATTAGAGACCTCTGGTATGCATGTCAGAAGAGTCTCTGAGTTGGCCAAAGCATCTCTGAGCGCTTCTCGTGTCTCTTTGGAGAGACGCAGGAGCTCGTGTATTGTGATACGAGCTGGGATATTGGCCAAGTGGGCCAGTATATCGAAGCGAAAGGGCGTATCAAGCCCTTGGCCTGACGGTTTCTTCAACACATGGTCGAACCGTACCTCTTTAGGCTTTTCTCTCCCTTTGGTCGGGACTGGAGTGGATGCAGGCGTTGGTGCTGACGTCGTTTGCTGTTGTGTCTCGTCAGCAAGCTTCTCATACTGTCTCAGGTACGACTTCCCAGACCGGGTGCCCGTCTGTTGAGGTGCGTCTGCTTGCGCTGTACAAGCATGCTTTTCTCCTTCCGAATCGCTGAGGGAAGCCGAGGTAACATCACCGTCATCTGGTAGGACAGAGATGACATTGCAAGATTTGCCCTTTGAGTTGGGCCGCTTTGGATCACCGCTGAATGTCTTGGACGAGATCTGGGTGTATCCACATGACTTCCCCTGTCTCCAATGTTAAGGGGACGAGACCTTTGTCGTCTCTAGTCATGGGCGAAGGATGCCTTACTTCCAATCGCGGCGTGGGGGCTGGATAAGTCCCATCAGGCACCGTGACCTTTTGGGTGCTGCCGAACTCGAGAGTCACCATATTGGCAGTGACTTTCTTCTGCTCCGTCTTCAGTGTGAGGACGCCGGCGTCAATCAGGGCTTGTATCCTGTCCTTGAGGACATAACACTTGTCAGTAGGATGGTGAATCATCCTATGATAGAGGCAGTATTTGGGGTCGTTTGTGCGCCCTATCTCATCAGGACGTCGAGCATCCGGCAGCTTCAGCTTGTTCCCTTTGTGGAGCAGATGGAATATTGTAACCACCTGATCATCTTTGAAGGAGTACTGTTTTGGAGGGAACTTGGGCTCCTGATTGTTGAAGCCGCTCTTCTTAGCCTTCGACTGCACGTCTCCGGATAACTCTACGGACATAATCTCTTTCCCCTTAGCTTGGGAAGACTGAGGCGGGTCGCCGCGTCCTTTGCTGTTCGTACCCCATTTGCCTCTGGGGCGGATGGCTCGAACTTTTTAGCCGACTTCTCAGCTATCTCAGCTTGTTCGACTAATTCCTTCCAAGTGTGGGCTTTGACAGCCCCCATGCGAACTTCTACTTGATCCAAGAAGTTGTGCCTGCATGTCTGTAAGAGCATGGGTAACGGCATCCCTGCTGGACACATCAAGGATAAGTTTCTGAACCGCTCAATGTAGTCGCGGACGGGCTCGCCCTTCTTCTGTACGGTAGAGAGGAGCTTGTCCATGGTCACTTCAGTGTCGTCCTCATAGAAGCGAGAGAGGAACCGAGTTTCCAGGTCGAGCCAGGAATTGATAGAGCCTGGAGGGAGGCTTCGGAACCAGTCGAATGCCACGCCCTTTAGAGTGCCAATAAACAGCCTAGCCATGATGGCGTCGTTGCTTATGACATTACCAGTCTGAGACCGGAAATAGTAGATGTGCTGATTGGCGAGCTCTTACCATCATACGTATGCAACGTTGGTGGTTTGAACTTTGGTGGGTATGGCACCGAATCCCACTCTAGTGGATAAGGACGGACTGTCCCCACCTTCTTTAATTCATCCCTCTGAGCTAGGGATGCAATCTGAGCCTGGAGGCCCTTAAGGACTTCAGCATCTAGGGAAGAACCTCCCTTGGATTTCGGATCATTGCTAAAGTGTTCCTCCTCATCGTGGTGGCTTCCGGTATCATTGCCGCCCCGATTGCTGAGGAGTTGGAAAGCATCTGTTGAATATTGTCCAGGGCTTCCTGCTGGGTCCTGGAGGTTTGCTCTTGAGCTTCCAAACGCCGACGAAGGTCATCGTTAGCGTTATCGGCCATGTTGACCGATGCTTTGTCGGTTCGCACTGAACTGACCGTCGCTGACGAGGCATACCCGCTGTCTTCCTTTTCTTCGTCTGAAGATTGAGGTGACTGCCCGGGTGATGGCGGGATCAGGGCCGTCGAGGAAGAAGGTTGCTCGTAATTGTAGGGTATTGCCACCCTGATCTGGTGTTTCAGAAAACACCTTCTTCTTGTACCGAGACCTCGCCTAGGCCTGGATTATAATCTGGATCTGGAGAGCTGTAGGGGGTGTCATCAGATGTTTGTCTCCCCTGACTCTGCGTCTCTCGCGCTCTCGGTCAGTCATATTGACGGAGGCGGAGATTGGATCTGGTGAGGCGCCCCTTCCGCGATGCCTCGTAGGAACATGTGCGGACAACCGATCAAACACCGATTGCCGTGCGGAGATACAGCCATGGTTGGATGTAGCCGGCAGCGGGTTGAATGGATTGTCACAAGTCGGCATCCTCTTTGACAACAGGGGAAAGTAGTTCGGAGGGGCTCCGGCTTCCGCTTGCTTACCCGGAATTCTCGTAGGTCAGGCCCAACAGAGCCTGGATAACTTCGCAGAGAAGCTTTTTCGGAGTGTACATGGGACGATACTCCATTCTTCTTATCCCTGCAAAAGGGATTAGCACTGAATAGTGCTTCAGATCTAGATTCGCCAGCAGGTGCGAACTTAGTGCTTGATGAACTAGAGAGCGGAGCACGCCGAGGTGCTTTATCCGCTATTCCGCCGCGAAGGGAATTAGCCTTAGATGACTCTTAGGCCTTAGCCTCGCGGCCATGGATCCAATGAGTATGCTTTGGTATAGTGGCTTCGCTTGTGAAAGCGAGGCTGTCAGAAGGCTTTGCTGCCTTTGATTTGAGCGACGGTATGATCGCCGTCGGGACTTCATGATTGGCAGCATCGTTAGGGTAGATAGGCATCTTACCCTTTTCTTCGCGGGAGAGGCGCAGTTTCGGCGTGACTACACCGGGAACCTCGGTTGGAGACTTCTGCTTGGGCTTCCATATCCGCCTTGACGGAAGATGCTTAGGTTCACGAGGAACCTGAATAGCCACACGCGGAGCTGTGGGGTGTTGGCAGAATTCTGCCTCTGGTTTCTGATTTGAAACCTTGGTCGTGAAGACCTTCCTGTGCTTCCGTGCTCGAAGCGTCAGGTCACCCCCAGAGAGGACTTCTTCAAATCTTCCTTGGTCATCTGGATGACCAAGTTCTCAAGAGTGCAGGGCTCGGCCTGCGGGCATGCTTCCTTGTTGCGCCAGAGCACCGCAGCAGGTTTGCAGGGAACCTTTTCAGTCTCCGCAGAGATTTTCCTTGAAGATTTAGCCAGAGAAGCTCTGGCTGCACCGACTTTGTTGAATTCAGAGATAGACCCGAAGGTCTGATCGTCGCATTGCGTTACTTGATTCTCAGCAGAGGAGAATATCATCCCCAGCGGAGTCGCCATCTTGTTTTCCATTATGTTTGCAAAGGGGAAAACTTACAAAAAAAAAGGTTTGAGGAGCTAAATTACAAGTATTCTTAAAAAGATTACAAGTAGATCTCCTCAGAGATTCTGGAGAAGTGTGCCGATAGGAGTCTGGTCAGCGCGTGAACACTTTGTCCCTTTGACGATGCGAGCGATGAGATTCCCTTCTCGCCTGGTTCCGGGAATCAGAGAATAGAGGGTTGGTAGAACCTCTTGCTACTTCTCAAGACCGCCTTCTGTAAGGAATTCCTTCTCGCCTGGTTCCGGAGATTCCTTGAGGAAAAGAGGTGATTAGGGTATCGCCACCCTGAAGAGAGAAGTATTTCTCTAAAGAGTCTCTGAATTCGAGAACGCACGGTGCGTTGTAAAGAAGCCTCTGCTTGTGGAGTCCTCTCTCTTTTTTTTTCTTCTGGAAGTCTCTCCCGATCCGATCGATCTTCGTGCGTCCGTCTGCCTGCGTCTGCCCCTCTCCTTGTACCCTTGATGGGCTATTTATAGGGAGAGCAAGGGTATAACCGTCCCTTGAAGATATGGAAACAGATTGAATCAAATCTGTTTAAATCTGGAAAGTAGCCTTGTTGCGAGGCGGATCAGCTTCTTCTGCGAAGCTAGAAATGGCAGGTCGGTGGACTTCTCGATCTGTTTTAATCCTTTCCATATCGTTGGAGGATTTTCCCCTGATCTTCTTACTCGTTTTAGAAGAGTCAAGAGATTGTGGCAATCACCTGCCATATTTGAATCCTGATTGGATTTGATTTGTTTGAATCCAATCTCATCAGGAGATTTGATTGGTCAAAGGTTGACCGTAGTAGATCAATAGCGGAGCTGCCCGCTTTGAAGCTCATAGCGGAGCTAAAGGCAATCCTTGGCGAAATCCGAAAAGAGGCTTTTCGGCGAAGCCGTCAATTAGCTTCCTGGCGAAGTTGGATGATGCTAGCCTCTCAATCGAGGCTATCTCCTTGGGCTAATGTAATGCTAAATGCTAGCATCTTAGACCTACTGAGGTCTGTTTAGAAACGTCCCGGGCTCACTATTCTGCTTGCTGGATCAGTGGAGTCCAAGCTACTTCCTTGTCCCTTGGAGGTGGATGAAAACTGGTCTTCAGCTCGTCTGCCACTTGTCTTTTGTAAATGTCAACAAGTTAGACATTTGTTCAGATCAATAGGAATCTTGTCTTTTTTAAGTGTCAACAGCACGGTCGGCCGTCCTCCAGTGCACAAAGGCGTGCACGTCTGTGCACGTCGGTCGACCGAGCCGGTCGACCGACTTCAGGATTAGTCGACTATAAAGGTAGGCAAGTCGACTTATCTGAAGCCTGAAACAATTTTCTGGGATTAAAAAGTTAGTCTTTTTGGCTCAAATAAAATCCCATAAAATACTTAAAAATCTACAAAAATATTTTACCAATATACTTTGATATACAAACATGCTTGCACAAAATCAAGGCATGTTATAAAGATTGGACTATTTTTGTAACTTGGAAATATTTGGCTCATGATAAAAACTGTTTTTTCAAAACATGTTTTTCCAAATCTTCATCAAATACAAAAAAACAAGATATACTTTTAAAGCATAGTGTGTATGGATATGATCCACTACACAATCAAGATGAAATATCTATGTTTTTGTCATTAAGCTCTAAACTTGGTTTTGGTTTAAAGACATGTATATGAGAAATACCAAAAACCAAAACAGTATTTTACCAAAATGAAAGTCTTTTCTAAATCTAAAAATTCTTTTATGAAAAGACAACTAAATCAAGAGTGTGTGTGTGATAAATACTTGAGCAATCCACCAACTATTCTATCCTTTACATTTTATCTAAAACATAAAAATCTTATACCTAGACACAAGTCTTGATCTTGAAGTCTTCCCTTGAAGTCTTCTCATCTTCTTGACTTGGTCCAAACTTGATCCAAAAGCTCCTTGGATCACACCGTGCTAGCTCCAAATCTTGACATTTTATCCTTTGTTGAGCTATGCACCTACTAAGATCTTGATAATGAATCTGTCACTAATTAAACACAAGATCATTAGTATTATAATTTCATGAGTTGATCATCATCAAAACTAGAGTGATGGGCCTTTGGGCCAACAATCTCCCCCTTTTGATGATGACAAAACTCATGAAGTTATATATGCATGGATTAAAGTAAAGCTTCAAGGAAGCTCCCCCTTAACTCATGCATAGCAAATAAACAAATAGATATAGCAATAAAGCACAAGAATATGTATGCAAGTATGGAGATAAAACATGCAATAAGCATAAATCAAAATCTTTTTCTCCTATTTGCAATACAAAAATATATATGCATAAAACATCAAGGAAGACAAATGCTTCTCCCCCTTAAGCAATGAAAACATGCATATAAACTCAAATACTTCTCCCCCTTTTTGTTACTCATCAACAAAGGGTTCAAAGTAAAATCAAATCAAACAAATTTTTTTTTCCCTTCCCCTTTTTGTCAAAAACAAAAAGATCAAGAAGGGGTAATACACATCAATTAATAAAGATTTATATGCGATATACATTCATGAAGAGGAAGACGCTAAGTTAGCTTCCCTACACATATGCATTACATGAAGAAGGGATGACAAGCCCTAACTCACATAACACATATTATGTAATGCATAAGAGGAGATGTGAAGCTCCCCCTACATACGTATATCATATAAAGAAGAGTTGTCAAGCTCCTCAATTTATAATATACTCAACATGAATCTATATGTAAGAGAGATGTTAAGCTCTCCTTGCATATAGGAAATACAAATCAAACATTTTGAATTTTTCTTTGAACTTTCTTAACCAAACACATTTTGAGATATCAAATCAACATAATTTTTTTTATTTTGATATCATAAACTTTGTGCTTTTAAAGAAAAAATGTGAACCAATTTGTAAGTTAAGCACATGAAGATCATATATATGTATGAAAGATAATACCAATAGAAATTGATATAATTAAAATTTGAAAGCATTCATACATACAATCAAAATATGAGTATATAAAAATCATATTGATACCAATTGAAAATATTCAATGATACCAATTGAAGGTTAAGCTTATCATATACTCTACCATATGAAGAATTTGCACTAGTTAATATTGAAATGTTACGGAATCCTTCAAGCAAGGAATAAAGCAAAATTTGTCAATTAAACTCAATATTCCTTTAAAACATCACACATTTTTTTTATTAAAAACAAAATTTATATTTCAAGATATATGTATATTTTGACAACACAATAAGTATACATACATATCTCTTAAACACAATTGAGTCCATATAAATAGATTTGCATTAAAGACAAATGACTCAAGAGGTATACATGTATATCTTAAAGTTTGACAAAATACACATATACATGAAATGAAAACACATGATCATAAATCAAATCCAAAAAGTGAGAATACAAGTTTAAAAATGTATGTATCATCAAAACCAAGCAATACAAGCACATTTCATGGGTTCAAATAAGCATTCAAGCACAAATATAAATAGATTTATTTGTGGCCCAAGATATGTACAAGTATAAATCCTAGTGTTGACAAAAACTAACATATAAACTAATATTCAAATCATGAAGCATCAAATTTTGAGAAAAATAGAATCATGTGTCAATCTCAAAAACTATTTGAAGAATAAATAACTAGTATAAATTGTTTTTGAAAAACTAGTTAAAGATCCTTCAAATATATCAAATCTTATGTTTTTCATAAACATAACTAGATACACAAAAATTTAAGCACTCATGGTCTATAAGGCTCAAAATGATTTTAACAAAAGTGTGAGTATTAAACGATCATGTAAATAGCATTTTATGAAAATAGTCAATGAAGCTCAAATCATGAATAACATTTTATAAAATATGAAAATTCATTTTTCATAAATCACTAATCTTCATGGTATATGTATGATTAATCCAATCCTAACAATACACATACATATCCCAAATATAAAAGAGTCTATTAATGATGTTTGCATGAAGGCAAGAGACTCACGGGTATACATGTATATTTATTAGATTTGAATTAAAAATTCATATACATGAAGTAAAATATAAAATAGGCAAAAACATGTATAAAAGAGAATCATCAAAACTAGTCTATACATATGCATATAGTGGATACAAGTGAGCATGAAGTTCAAATATATATGAGTCAATTGTAGTTCACTATTCATATATGTATAAATGTAAGTTTGACACATTCTACATCTAAGCATGTAAATACCACATGAAGCACACAAAAATACATAAAACAAGAACATGCTATATGATATCAAATGAATAAGCATGTACATAAAAAAGTAAGAGTTTAGAGATTGTTACCAACTTCAAAGCTCCAAATATGGTGGTTGTCCTACCAAAGCTCCTTGATAGTGATGCATCCCAAAAGTATGTCCATCATGTCCAAGTGCATCCACTACCAAGGCACCAAATCTCTCACGTCTTGAGAGATCCCTCACCTACATCAAAAACATGGGGTGGGGGTTTTGGTACCCATTTTTTGCTTGGTTCCTTTGGGGTTAGACTTGTAAGGAACCCAAAATCTTTTATTAGCAAAATTAAAATGATCTAACCTATCATAACAAAATCTTGCTAAATGGCCTTTGCGGCCACAATGTGTACATGTGTGTACACCTTAGAATGTTTATGTGTAGGAGTGTGATCATGTTGTGCAGCATAAGCAAATGCATGATGTGAATGTGCATGAACATGGGGAACTTGTTTCTTTTGAAACAAGGATTCCAATCTAGTATGGTTGAATGCACAAGAGCTCAAGGTAGAGCTCAAATTATTCATTTTATTTTTCAAAACATTTATCTCATTTGTGGTGGCATGTAAAGCATGATGAGATAAAGAATCATTTTTCTTTTTCTTATAAGAAACAAAATCTTTTTCTTTTTCAACAAATTTTCTTTTCAAAGAGTTATTTTCTTGCAAAATACTTTCTCTTTGTTTTTCACCAAAGCAATTTTATTTTTCAAAGTAATGTTCCCTCACACAAATCATTTAATTTAGACATAAGGGAAACATTTTCATTTTTCAAAAACTCATTCTCTTTTCCTAAGCATGCCATTTTATTTTCTAATGAATCTTTTTCATTAAGCATGGCATCAAAATTCTTTTTCAAATTTGTGTTATCTTTTCTAAACATGCAATGTTAGATTTAAATGAATCTTGTTCTACATGCATGCAATCAATTTTCTTTTTCAAATTTTTATTTTCCTTTTTAATCATGTCATATTTCTCAAGCAATTGTTGACAAAAGGAAGTGAGCTCATCATATGACATGTCTTCATCATCGGATTCGGTGTTTACCTCAAGGGGGTTATCCCCTTGGACCATATAGCATGCGTTGGAGGTGTCGCTTCCAACGTCCGACTCGCTCCCGGCATAATATAGATCCTTTTCGCCAAGGGAGATGATGATGTTCCATACTACAAAAGCCGATTCAACATTAGAAACCCTAGATAAATAATCATCATTTAGGGTTGATTTTAAAGCATGAATGGCTTTAGAATTAGCCTCAATGTACTTGCTATTATTAACATATGAATCATTAGTAGTAGCAAGATAAACATGAATGCCTAAGGCCTTGAGGTACAATGACATCTTAACCTTCCAAATTTGGATGTTAAGAATGTCAAAGGTGGGTGGTGACATGAAGTACATGGTGTGTGTACAAATCTTGTGATTAGCCTATAAATGAGGATCTTTAACTCTAGGTTGTTAGACCTAAATCAGAGTACCATGCTCTGATACCAATTGTAGGTTCACCTAGAGGGGGTGAATAGGTGATGGCTAATCTAATGGTCACTTAATGCCTAATAATGTGGAAGCTAAAGCAATTATGACCTATTTAAATCTTTTACACTAAACACCACGTATAACCAAAGAGTGTTGCCGAATTCCCCGTGAAGGGCTCTGGACAAACTCCTCTTGATTCCCCTTGAATGGGTAGAGGTGCCGCGTTGGCTCTCTTGTTGAATACAAGTGTTAGCAACAATCCCACGCAAGTATATCAATATGAGCACAAGGAATATATCATGCATATAAAAGTAAAGACAAGATAAGTAATGTAAGATATAACAAGAGACAAAGAGAGAGAGAGAGAGAGAGAGAGAGAGAAAAGGCAATCGCAAACACAAAGGGTTTGTTTCGAGGTTCGAGCACACTTGCTCTACATCCCCGCCTTCGACACACGAAGGATTTCCACTATGCAAGATCCCAATGGATCTCTCCTCGGTGCCGTAACACTTACAAGCCCTCGGACTCTCTAGTCCCTTACACACCGCAAGCCCACCGGCTCGCCGAGGCCGCACCTCAATCAACAAGAGTTCGCACCCGAACCCTAAACAACCACGAGCACACTTGCCCGTCTCCTTAAAGAACAAATGAAGTCTTTGGTGATCACAACACTTTGATCACCTAAAAGCTCTCACTACAACACTCCTATAAGATGAATAGCAATGGATAGCTCAAGTGTGGTGTGAGAAAAACAAGGATGAGAGTGGTGGAGGAAAACTCAAAGAATCACTTAAAACACTCTTGATAAAATCTTCCCTTTAGATAGGAAATATTTGCTCTCAAATATGTGGAGAAAACTCTTCTGAAAGAATGGAAAAACTGGCTCAAAGCTCTCCTAAAATCTTCTTGCAAAACAATGACGAAACTCCCAAATTTATAGGCCAGAAAAATATAGCCGTTGGGGTCTGTCAGGCCTGCCGGTCGACCGGAGCGGTCGACCGCCAACGGTAAGAAATCCGACCGTTGGAGCCACGGTCGACCGCTGGGTCGACCGACCCACTGGAGCTGAGAGTCTAACTCTCTGTCGGTCGACCCGTACGGTCGGCCGAACTTTCCAGAGAGCTCTGCTCTCTGGAGCGGTCGACCCGCACGGTCGGTCGTCCTCCAGTGCACAAAAGCGTGCACGTCTGTGCACGTCGGTCGACCGAGCCGGTCAACCGACTTCAGGATTAGTCGACTATAAAGGTAGGCAAGTCGACTTATCCGAAGCCTGAAAACAATTTTCTGGGATTAAAAAGTTAGTCTTTTTGGCTCAAATAAAATCCCATAAAATACTTAAAAATCTACAAAAATAGTTTTACCAATATACTTTGATATACAAACATGCTTGCACAAAATCAAGGCATGTTATAAAGATTGGACTATTTTTGTAACTTGGAAATATTTGGCTCATGATAAAAACTGTTTTTCAAAACATGTTTTTCCAAATCTTCATCAAATACAAAAAAACAAGATATACTTTTAAAGCATAGTGTGTATGGATATGAACCACTACACAATCAAGATGAAATATCTATGTTTTTGTCATTAAGCTCTAAACTTGATTTTAGTTTAAAGACATGTATATGAGAAATACCAAAAACCAAAACAGTATTTTACCAAAATGAAAGTCTTTTCTAAATCTGAAAATTCTTTTATGAAAAGACAACTAAATCAAGAGTGTGTGTGTGTGATAAATACTTGAGCAATCCACCAACTATTCTATCCTTCACATTTTATCTAAAACATAAAATCTTATACCTAGACACAAGTCTTGATCTTGAAGTCTTCCCTTGAAGTCTTCTCATCTTCTTGACTTGGTCCAAGCTTGATCCAAAAGCTCCTTGGATCACACCGTGCTAGCTCCAAATCTTGACATTTTATCCTTTGTTGAGCTATGCACCTACTAAGATCTTGATAATGAATCTGTCACTAATTAAACACAAGATCATTAGTATTATAACTTCATGAGTTGATCATCATCAAAACTAGAGTGATGGGCCTTTGGGCCAACATTCTCCACATATTTGAGAGCAAATACTTCCAATCTAAAAGGAAGATTTTATCAAGAGTGTTTAAAGTGATTCTTTGAGTTTTTCACTATAGTTCTTTCTTGCTTTCTCACAATCACTTGAGCTATCCATTGCCTTATCTATCCATAGGATTGTGTTGTGAGAGTTTGTAATTGGTGATCAAAGTGTTTTAGATCACCAAGAGATTTCTTCTTTGTTCTTTGAGGAGGCGGACAAGTGTGTTCGCGGTGGTTTAGAGTTCTTGTGTGAACTCGGTGGTTGAGGTGCGCTCGGCGAGCTAGTGAGCTTGCGTGTGTACGGGACTAGGGAGTCCGAGGGCTTGTAGGTGTTGCGGCACCGAGGAGAGATCCATTGGGATCTTGCATAGTGGAAAATCCTTCGTGTGTCGAAGGCGGGGATGTAGAGCAAGTGTGCTCGAACCTCGAAACAAACCCTTTATGTTTGCGATTGCCATTTCTCTCTCTCTCCCCCTTACTTATATCTTGCATTATTTATCTTGTCTTTACCTTTATATGCATGATATATTCCTTGTGCTCATATTGATATATTGCTTGGGATTGTTGACTAACACTTGTATTCAACCAAGAGAGCCAACGCGGCACCTCAACCCATATCCAGGGGAATCTAGAGGAGTTTGTCCAGAGCCCTTAACGGAAAATTCGGCAACACTCTTGTGTTATACATAGTGTTTAGAGTAATAAGTTTTATTTGGTCATTATAGCTTTTAATTCCTCATCATTTGGCATTAAGTGACCATTAGATTAGCCATCACCTATTCACCCCCCCTCTAGGTGAACTTACAATACTTACCTAGATTGATTGATGACTTACCTGAAAGCCTTTGCATGTTCTACATTTGTTTAGGAGGCGTTCAACGCATAGATCATAAGCCTGAGCTCAGTTCTCGTTCGCATTATATCATCAAGTCTCGCACAAGCATGAAGTGATACGTCTTGAGGAGGAGAACGTCTTCATGAACTATCGTTGGCACTCACATAACATCGTTATACTTGTGCTTTGGAATTCACTTGTAAACTCAACAAAAACAAACGAGGTAAAGTAGAAGAGGAAGACGAAAACAAAAGAAAATGAAAGTAAAGATACGAACATAAACAAAAGTTTACCTTTATTGCTTGAAATAATGGAAGAAAGGAGGAGGGTACATCGGTATCACTCTCAACATATGCCTCTCTCTCTTACTTACATGAATCATCAACTAACCTAAGCTTACATACAAGTTACATAAAAAGAAAAGAAGAACCTAAACTAAGAAATGGAAAACTTGGCTAAATCCTAACTCTGCATTGGCGTCCCATTTTCAGCGAACATACTGGTTTTTTATAGGCAAAACCCACACTTTTAGGTCCCGGGGAGATCGGGGGAGCAAACGCTCCCCTAACTCCCCAACCAAGCCGTGAAAACGCGACTTGGGCCGCGTTTCTGCGGCCAGGGTGTGGCCAGGTGGCCACACCCTGTTGGTGGGTCACCCTGGGTTCGCTTCCTACTTTTATCTTCAGTTGGTTGTCAGTTTGAGTCCCGTATTGTGACGAAATAGCCTTGGATTCTTGGCTTTAACCGATCGATTCTGAGAGGATTCTTCTCAACCGGTTCTCAACCTCTTATTTTTGTCCTGATTCAGTGAGCTCGAATTAATTCTGATTTAACTCAGAATTTTGGTGGGCTTTGGGCTCATTTCTCTTCATTTCCTTAAGGAATGGGCCTGCAAATAAATTAAGCAATTAATTAGGACAATGCAAAGTTTTATTTTATAATAAGTATGGAAATATGATATTAAATATGTAACATTAGCGACCAATCACATGTACAATGAGAAAATTAAATTTTATACCCTAATCACTAAATTAAGACAATGATGATTTGTTCAAGATGAAAATTCAAATTGTAAACCCCCTGATCCCCGGTGTACGTATCACCGTATCGGTACGCGATACGATGTACAAAATTGATTTGACCTCCGTGGTAGTCCGATTGAGCCGATTTCAATTTTAAAAATCATTTTCTAATATTTTAGATTTTTCAGAATTTTCTAGAATTTTTCTGGATTATTTTGGAAATCTCCGTAGTCGGTGTCGACCGATACCGATAATCAGCTCTACGATTTTTCTTTCACAAATGGAGTTGTATCTTGAAAATCCGCTTTCACCTGGTGCCTTAGAATCATGTTATCTATGTTCGGGTATTTTTGGGGATTTTTCTGAATTTATCGAAAATCCGGTCAAACCGGTGTCGCCCGTATTGGCGAGACATTTCGGGATTTTTAATTTTCAAACCGGATTGAGTTTCTACAAACTGTTTTCATATTACGTCTCAGAAAAATATTCTCTATTTTCTGTAATTTTTTGGATATCATTCGGAGCTAGTCGATTTCTGACCATATTAAAATATTATTAAATTATTATTTTCAAATTCTTTTCCTTTTTCTTCTCTTTTCCTTTCTCTTCTCTTCTCTGGATTTTTCCAGCGAGCCAACCCACCGCCTTACTGTTCACCACCGACCCTCTTCCCCTTTTAAATTCCCTCCTCTATTCTCTCTCTCACTCTTCCAAACTCTCTCTCTCTCTCTCTCATCTCTCTCTCTCTCTCTTCATGTCTCTCTCTCTCCCCTTATCTCCCCTGCACCCTCTCTCTCTGGTGGTTACAGGTGGCCGACCGCCGGCGGCCCAGGAGGCCGACCGCCGGCGGCGCTGGTGGTCGGCCAGGCGCAGGGGACGCGCATGGCCGCGGCGCGGGTGGTGGGGTGGCGCCCCACCCTCTTCTCTCTCTTCCCCTCTTCACGGTGGAGCTCCGGCCAGGGGCGCTGGAGTGGCGCCGACGCCGGCAGGGCAGCGGCGCAGGCCAGGTGGCCGCGCGGGCGGCGGCGGGGGCACCAGCCCCGCCCTCTTCCTCTTCTCCCCTCTTCGCGGTGAACCGGCGGCCCTAGGCGCCGGGGTAGCGCCGGAGCGGCGCCGGTGTGGTGACCGGTGCCGGCGGGGCCGGGCGCCGGCGAGGCACCGCGCCAGGCGGCTGGCGCGGGCGGCGAGCGCGGGCGGGGCGGCAGCAGCAGCACACGCTGCTGCTGCTGTTGCTCTGTTGGAGAAGAAACCCATTAGGGTTTCGGGTTTTGGGTTTGGGTTTGGTCCAAACCCGACCCGCTTACACACAACCCGACCCAATAAGGTAACAACTTCATTTTAGCCCCTGTAAAATATTAATTACTTTTAGGCCCCTGTAAATTTGTGATTGGTAGTCAAAAGTGCATTTTTATCATCATATTTACCATCACATTTTCATATTTATTCATTTAATTCTGCACATTTATTAATAATTTGTAATTTATTGTGTGCAGGCCTCGAATTGTTATTTTAGCAATAAATAAAGCCTAAAGAGCCAAAAGCCCAGATCCAAGCCCATGTTGAAGCCCAGGTGAAAAGCGCAAATACAAAGAGTCAAAATGCAAATACAAGGGCTAAAAGTTGCAAATATCAGAGATTAGGGAAAGATAGACTTCTATCCAACCTAAACACCTGCAGGATGAGGATAAAAGGCCAAGATAAGAAGGAAATTCGTGGAAGAAGATTTGAAGAAATCTGGATTAAGGGTAACTTGATTACTAAGTTATCTCGAAAATCCAGATTTAAAAGGCCAGGATTACAATTCTAGAAGCAGGCGCCCACATAGATGGACCAGAAGAAGCCACGCGCCAAAGCGCGTGGCCTAACTCCACGAGATTGCCGCGGATCCGCGGCAAAAGCCGCGTTTCCGCGGCAATCTGAGCTTATCCAGATACGAGTTTTCGTGGAGGTGTTGTGATGGGACTCTACTTCCTTCTGCCCTATAAATATCACCTGCATTGCAACGTACAGAGGGTCCAGAGGCGAGCCAAGGGCCAAAGTTAGGATTTTTAGGATTTTTCCACTTTTATATTTTTATTTTCTTTTTGTAAATTCTGAGAGTGGAGGAAGCTTTCATGGAGGAAAGAGTCCATGCTTGTACTGAGGTGACAGCGGTGTAAGCCAACTCTTCTTCAATTGTTAATGAAATCCATTCAAAGGTTTGTTTTTGTTATGTTATTTGTTCATCTCTTCTATTTTATGTTGTGTTCTTGTTCTCTTTGATCTTGTTTTCTATATTGTTTCCTTCTCTGATGTCTTGCAAACCGTGAGAACTTGACGCTTTGAGACTACCTAGCCGAAGAAGGAACCTTGACGGCCCATGGCGATGAACAAGTCTTCATAGCTTGTTGTTTTATTTCGTAGAGTAGATTAAGAAGGCGGACGATCCCATAAGCCGTGCTTGTACGCCTTCCAAGAAAAGGGAAATCATCGCAACGGTTCAAACGGCAAGCAAATAAAGAGATAAGTTTCCTTTCTTTTCTTTATTTTCTTTTTTTGTAGATTAAATCCACATCTTCCACAATTCTTTTCTTCCATCCATTGTAAATATCATCCATTGTAAATACCACTATTTAACTAATAAAAATAAAAGCTTTAGAGTATAACTTGCTTAACGCTTCCATCGCAGTCCCTCCCTGAGGATCACGACCCGCATAGCCCTGCTACCGCGGATTAGAACTGAAACTTGCACATCTATTTTAAGCTAACATATTCTATTTTGTGTGCAGGAAAACTCAGTCAACAAATTGGCGCCGTTGCCGGGGAGGGACGGTAAGTTATCTCTAAAACAAAAAAATTTAATTTTTAACTAATTCTTTATTCTTTTCTGTTTGCAGGTTTGGAGAATAGGAAACAGAAAACAGCAGCTGCAGTGGACATATAGCTATCCTGTGCTTCTGCCCTCGAAGGCAGAGCACGAGGACCTGCAACTTTGCCGCGGAAACGCGGCCAGAGCCGCGGATCCGCGGCAATTGCAGTGAACTACTCACTGAATTTTTTGCAGGTCTCTGTAAATTAAAATACTGCTTACTGATATATTCTGTTTTGTTCTGTGATACACCTGTAAATTGCTAATAATTCAACAGTAAAATATTGATTGTTAAAAAAATAAAATTTGATTAGACGTTTGCATATTAGGCACGTGTCTTTTCAATTATTTTTATTTACTGTTGAAGAGTGCTGGAGACGCAAGGTACGTACGCATTGCATGTAGAATAGGACTCATCTCTTGGTTGATTTTCTGCTTTGAGTGATTCTTATCTATTTATCTTGTACACTTGCACTAATTCATCTTAAGGGCATAACCCATTAACAAGATAAGGTGGGGATTTCATCACCCTTCCTTAGCCCAAAAATCATATCCCGAGCACTCACTAACCCAAGCCTAACTTAAAATTAGTAGACGTTGGCCCTAGGGACATCTCGGACTCAATTAGGAGATTATCCTAAGGGGGAACAGTGCTGGAAGTTGACTCTTGCCAAATCAGTGTCTAGGAAGGGGATTGAGGGCCGAAAGCCCGAAGTGTGGTGGTTATTTAATTAAGGAACGTCTTTGACGGAAAACCTCCCACCACTCTTGCCCTGACCTGGCTGATTAACTTGTGGTCAAAGTCTGCACCCGACCTCCCGTGGAAAGTCTAACCAGTTAGGAGTCGTCTAGGTCATAGGTCTACCCTAACTTAGGTTAGAATTTTTTTTGTTTATTTGTTTGTGTTGTTTGTGTTGGTGTGATATGGCATATAATAATAATTCCAATTTTAATCCATATTACACCCCTAACTATTATTCGGATATTACCAACCCGGCATACCCTAACTTTGACCAATCTAGTGTGCCGGAATGGTCTTATCCGAATGAATATAACCCACACCCCCCATCTTATGACTGTAATTTCCATAATAATTTCAACTCGTCACAGAGTTTATGGGGTTTCGAGTCCCCCGAGTCTAATTCTCAACCAAATTGTCCTCCATATCCATCTAGTCCACATTCTTCCCAAGATTCATACTCAGATCCACCCATTCAGAATAGAAATCCATCTATCTTGGAAATGATGAGTATAAATAAGTCCAAGCAAAAATCACCATCAATCTTAGACATGATGATACGTGAGTCCACGGACTCACAACTTTATCACGATTACCCGTCCTATTTCAAGTCCAATCAGAACATGATCCACCTATCGACTATGAAGGGATGCTAGCTGCCATGACTGAGGCTAAATTAGCCCGTGATCATGACATAGATTTGATGGTTCAATGCTTACGTTCTCACCGTCCGGCTGATTCTGATATCGCTGACCACTCGCTTAGAGCCGACGAACCAAGTTGCTTTGGACAACAAGATTCTAATTCAGTACCATCATGTGAACTTGCCGAAACTCCAATTTTTGATAACTTGGCAAGTTTTTCCTTTCCTGAATTAGAACTTGAGCTTGAATATGATCATGATCTTCCACTTGATGAGTCAATTTTATTTCCTGATCCAATAATGACTCCAGTGTCTCCACCTGATTTCACTTTTCCCGAGTCAACATTGGATCCTATTCCAATTCATTATGAAATTGAATCACCCATTTTAGATGATCATATTGAACTTGACCTAGATTCTCATAATCTCTTTACTTCTGAAATTGATTGTACAATTCTGACGGACGATGTTGACCTTAGTTTTGAAGAATTGTATGGCGATGAGCTAGAATTCCTTAATATTGGAAGTAAAGAGATATCACCCATATTAGGTCACATTCCATTGTGGGAAGAAGATTGTGGACTTGAGTTTCAATTTCTTGACTTGGACCCAATTCTTGAACCTAGCCCGACTCTTGAGCCCTTACTTGATTTGAGCATTTTCCCTGAGTCGGTATTCGTTCCCGCACCTATATTGTCCAAGTCAATAATTCCATCTTTTCATACTCCATTTTGGGACAAGGAGGTTGAGACAATTAACTCTGAAATTTATTATGAAAATTGGAAATTTGATGGGGTGGAAATACTAAAAACTGATTATACATATATTTTAGTGGGTTATGTAAGAAAAGTTTCTGGTGGGTTCTACCAAATTATCTGTTATCTTGATTGGGCCGCATTTCGTGGACCAATTAGACCACCTCCGAACCACCACCCTAAGGTAACTTCCGCCTTCCCTTGTTCTGTTTCATGCATATATGCATTCATTCATACATTGAGGACAATGCATGAGATAAGTGTGGGGGTGGGCTTTACTAACATACTAACATAGGTAAAAACTAACAAAAAAAAAATTGCTAATAAAAAAAAATTTTTTAAAAAAAATGTTATAAAAAGGACAGTATTTTGACTTATTTTTTTGAAAGAAATCTAAGTTAGTTTTAAGGATTAGGAAAATCATGATTAGGATTTCTAAAAACTTGGTCAAAATAAATAAATTGTTTAATTTTTAGGTATAGGAGAAGAAATTGAATAATTAATTAGTCTTGATTTTTACCTTAATGAAATGTTCATACCAAATGCATATCTAGGATTTTAAGACAAAGACCTTGTGCCTCATAAAAAAAATAAAAAAAAAATCACCAATTAAGCTGATACATGTGCCTCAAGAAGCATAAGTATTCATGCCTAAAGGTGAGTAAATAAAATAAAGTCCTTAGTTTTGGGGCCTAGTTCACTCGAATTTGAGTCCGCGGGGTGTTTTCTCACCTGGTGCCCTAAAGCCACCGGTTTGGGAGTCATCAACTTTAAATTCGCTACATGGGTGGATTAGAAAGCCTAATAAAACTAAGAATATGAGATATGTATTAACACATCTAAGAGTCAATTAGTTAGGTATGAGGGCCTCAAGAAGCCTTGATGCTTACACGAAAGAAAATTAGATGAGTTATACATATTAAAAAAAAAAGGGAGAGAAAAAATTAAAGAGGCATGAGAGTCCAAGTTAAGGAATTCCTAGTAAAAACATACGGATGCATATGATTTTTGGTAACGAAAAAGACTATATTAGAAATTCAATTTTAATTCTTACCTAAAATGAATAACAATTGACTTTATAAAGACCAGGTTTAAAGAATGAATAAAAAATGAGGATCCTAAAACTTATAGACTACTTAGTCTCTTCAATAATAATTCAAATATTTTCCTTTTTATGGATTTTGTGGGTGCAATCCGCTGAAAACCCTCACGAGACAACACTCGTCCTCTAGGGTAACCTAGAGGTTTAACGGCTTGTTGCACGTGCTAAGTGCAATCGTGATTCCTACGAAAGTGAGTTAGGTTAGATTAACTTTTCATTTCTTTTTCTTTCTCTTTGTTTTTACTCGAGGACGAGCAAAAAGATAAGTGTGGGGGTGTGATTGGTAGTCAAAAGTGCATTTTTATCATCATATTTACCATCACATTTTCATATTTATTCATTTAATTCTGCACATTTATTAATAATTTGTAATTTATTGTGTGCAGGCCTCGAATTGTTATTTTAGCAATAAATAAAGCCTAAAGAGCCCAAAAGCCCAGATCCAAGCCCATGTTTGAAGCCCAGGTGAAAAAGCGCAAATACAAAGAGTCAAAATGCAAATACAAGGGCTAAAAGTTGCAAATATCAGAGATTAGGGAAAGATAGACTTCTATCCAACCCTAAACACCTGCAGGATGAGGATAAAAGGCCAAGATAAGAAGGAAATTCGTGGGAAGAAGATTTGAAGAAATCTGGATTAAGGGTAACTTGATTACTAAGTTATCTCGAAAATCCAGATTTAAAAGGCCAGGATTACAATTCTAGAAGCAGGCGCCCACATAGATGGACCAGAAGAAGCCACGCGCCAAAGCGCGTGGCCTAACTCCACGAGATTGCCGCGGATCCGCGGCAAAAAGCCGCGTTTCCGCGGCAATCTGAGCTTATCCAGATACGAGTTTTCGTGGAGGTGTTGTGATGGGACTCTACTTCCTTCTGCCCTATAAATATCACCTGCATTGCAACGTACAGAGGGTCCAGAGGCGAGCCAAGGGCCAAAGTTAGGATTTTTAGGATTTTTCCACTTTTATATTTTTATTTTCTTTTTGTAAATTCTGAGAGTGGAGGAAGCTTTCATGGAGGAAAGAGTCCATGCTTGTACTGAGGTGACAGCGGTGTAAGCCAACTCTTCTTCAATTGTTAATGAAATCCATTCAAAGGTTTGTTTTTGTTATGTTTATTTGTTCATCTCTTCTATTTTATGTTGTGTTCTTGTTCTCTTTGATCTTGTTTTCTATATTGTTTCCTTCTCTGATGTCTTGCAAACCGTGAGAACTTGACGCTTTGAGACTACCTAGCCGAAGAAGGAACCTTGACGGCCCATGGCGATGAACAAGTCTTCATAGCTTGTTGTTTTATTTCGTAGAGTAGATTAAGAAGGCGGACGATCCCATAAGCCGTGCTTGTACGCCTTCCAAGAAAAGGGAAATCATCGCAACGGTTCAAACGGCAAGCAAATAAAGAGATAAGTTTTCCTTTCTTTTCTTTTATTTTCTTTTTTGTAGATTAAATCCACATCTTCCACAATTCTTTTCTTCCATCCATTGTAAATATCATCCATTGTAAATACCACTATTTAACTAATAAAAATAAAAGCTTTAGAGTATAACTTGCTTAACGCTTCCATCGCAGTCCCTCCCTGAGGATCACGACCCGCATAGCCCTGCTACCGCGGATTAGAACTGAAACTTGCACATCTATTTTTAAGCTAACATATTCTATTTTGTGTGCAGGAAAACTCAGTCAACAATTTGCAAATAGCCCCCTGAATAATTTCTGTTATTACGTAACTAACCTTTTCTCTCAGTTTTGGGTATTCGGGCGATATCGGGAGCATCCGGACTTCGATTCGGGCGATTCTGGATCCGTTGCGATCGTGGAGAAGAGAGCTAACGTCCTGTAGCCAGTTTGTGAGTGTTTTTAATTTATAAATTATTTTTTTAATCATATTGATTGCACTTGGTTGCGTTATTGAAATAAAACATGATACTGGTAAAACAAACTGTAGACAATCATAAAACACTGTCATCACCATTGTACGTAGAATATGCCTGGTACCTAATAGACGTAGAATGTAACACGGGATGTCTATTATGTCATGTCCATGTACCACTGACATTCGGCCCACCATGTATCGTATCGCTATGACACTACTCTGACATAGGACATAGTATTACACGTGACACGGACTACTCTTACGACATGTGTTAGTGCAATGCATACATGTTACACGGATGAGGGCTATACAGCTATTTCCACTCGTACACGGATAAGTACCGCATGTTCATCTTATTGTTAGCACTACTACACGGATACTGTAGTTCACTGTACATGATAGTAGACACTGACCACTGTTATTACCTGTGCATGTTACATTGGCACGAAACACTTGTTATTTCGTAGGCATAGCCACCGATACGTAGCGGCACCATTTCACGAAATACCGTTATGTCATGTATTATTATCCTCGTTACATGGATTCTCGACATATCACTGCACGGACTGTCGCATTTCATGTTAGCATGATCATCATATACATTTATGTCATACTTACATATTACAGATACACATGCATGTAATGTTTCTCACTTATTATCATATGACTCACCGTGCATGTTACACAGATTATTGTTCCATGTTATCGTATCCATGTTATATGATCGTTTCTTGTTAATGATACGGATATTCCTGTTACTGGACATGCGAGCTGTTGATATGCGATATGTGGGAAGCCCACATCTATTGTTCCCGTTCCCGGTATATTGTTCATGTTATCTTGTTCATGTTATATTGTTCCTGATTCCCGTTATATTGTTTTACGCTATCAACAGAGCTCAGGTCCAGATATCATGTTCACCGTATCATATACAGTAGTTGTTCTTGATACATTGTATACTTGATATAACAAATCATAAAGCTAACTGGGGTATGGGGGAGACTTGACGGTTGATTAGATCTTATCGGGTGATGTACTGGATCCATATTATTTTCCCACTGCAGGGGATGGTAGTGCTACCTACCAATTGCTCCATGAGCTATTGTTACTTGATTATTGTTCCCCTCTTAGCGGAGGGCTCTGGTCTTAGCAGCCAGGGGTTTGATAAAGGCCGTGATCCCGGGTATGCACGGGATACACTTACCCGATAAGAACTCCTCGACCATGGGTTTCCAATTAACATAATAAAATAGTATACACAATAGTGACATCGGGAACACTTGTTATTTGGTCACTCTCTCGTTTGGATAATGGTACCCGTAGGCCATGTCCGGATGGGTTCGACTGGAGTGCGGGCTCCAGTATGAACTGCCAGTGGTATGGGACACTGGAAGAGATTGATTAAAATACCAGGTGGTACTGATTGCTACTATTGTATAAATAACATAATGTGCCTGATACATGTTTACTACTTGTTACTGTTCCTTGTCTGATACATGTTTCCTAATGTTTAGTTGTACTTGTTACTGTTCCTGATCATCTATTCGATATCATGTTCTATGGATACTTGTCCCTTTACCTGGTACATGTTATATTTTCTGTAGTAGCATACTATTCATGCATATGTGCATATATTCTATTTTCTGTATACCTTGCATACATCATTTCTGTCTATGCATCACACCGTATACTGGATAGGTAACATATGCCCATCTGCATGTTCACTGCTATCACATCACCCCTAGCATGTACAATCATCACCACTAGATCACATTATACGAAGACCCAATGATAACCGGCTAGGTAGTAATGGTATTAAAAGTTGACCTGTTTATATATTTGCACTGCTTCCATGTTTATCTCTTTCTACTGTTTATATATCCTTATTATATGGTAGCACTTGTCCAACCCCATGTACTTGTACTTGTATTACTATTGTACATATTACTGCCTCCTTCATTTTACCACTCACTAGGTCGCTTTCTGACGACCCTGGGTTTGCATGCCCAGATCGGAGATCCGAGTGACTGTGTTAGCAGATAGCGCCTTGGATTCACACAGGAGACTCATCATCGAGACCCTTTATAGGTATCTTTGTCTTTTGTTCCTGTTATCATATTTATTCCTGTTTTCCTACCTGTTATGATCACTTACCTCTTCCTGCAGGTATTCTTGTACTTATTTCATGCTGGAACTCAGGTATTGATGGAGGTTATTTATTGTACTGAGGCTTAACGTACACGTGGGGTTGTTTCCACCTCGCGTATGTACGTCGCCATAACGTCCCCGTACCTACGGGATCGGGGCGTTACACAAATACTATTAGGAATATAAATGGTAAGGCAAATGAGGATGTCATACTATCTGATAAGGTACCAATTTGCAACAATCCTATAATTTACTAAAATTCAATATAAAACATCATCAATGTCTTAATAGGGTAACTAGAATGGATAATAAATATTTTCCTCTAGTACACGTACATCTCTTAAAGTTTTGATGAATATATACTTTATCATAAATCATCATGGTATAATTTGTTCGTTTGAAACTAAGGCAAAAAGAAAACTCTATAGTTATCTTATGATTCCAAATGGGGGAAGACTCTGACAATTACCCAGAGGCCTTATATGTCTAATAAAAGTGTCAAGAGTCATAATAATGTGATCATGAAGAGTTAAATTTCTGACTGTCACCACTTGAGAAATAAAGGTTGTCAAGTCATTGTTTGACCCTAAACAACATAAGTCATTTTGACTAAGGGTCTTCATAGGAATGTGTCCCTAAAATCATCGAGGGAGATGGGGTTAAGCCCATAGTAGAGTTCACCAACAGTGGAACCCAACCTACCTGATTGGGAGCTGGTTCTATGAAAAAAGGTTCAATGTGGTAGAAACAAGCTGGACCGGTGATACTCGTGTGGAGCATCGAGCCGGATATGTTTGTATCCTATATGTAGCATTGTGGCTACTACCCCTTCTCTATGGTGATAATGCTTTTATGATAATAAATCCAACGCATGTAGTGTGGAGGGTATACCATCCAGCTGTAGTACCCTTGGAGTACTTATTTACGTGAGAGAAACTATGATGGTCGCGGTTGGGGGCTGAGCCCTAGAAACTCTCGTGAGTCGGTTACTGTGATTATGACCATTAATGCTCAACCCGCTCGCTCAATAGATGAGAACTTACTGTGTGTGTATTCCATCAATATCTGGTTAAAGAGGCCTAATTCAATGCGTAGTCCATTATGTCTCTCAGGTGGTGATGAATTTACCAAGGGTATAAGGCCGCAAGCTATTTACCCAAAATCCACAGTATGAGGTTGCCCAATCTTATTCGTGTTTATTTTTCTGATTTGTATTTTTGATTCATTTACATCGTATTGTTTTATTCTGTCTTTCCTGAAACTCAAGCTTTTGGGGGGACTGTTGGATTTTTGAATTAAAATAAATGAAAAAGCTTCATTTCAAATTTTGTTTTACTAAGTTAACTTTGACCAAATCACAGGATCAAATTCAGTTGAGAAAATATCTCAATTGCTTGGATTTTCTATTGGTGTTGTTACAACTACCGGGGTTTTAAGGTTATAAATAAAATCTTAACTCAGTTCTCAACACAGTTCTCATTTTCCCTTTGAAATTTCTTTTCAGGCTTACTCTTTGTGAGAAGGGCTTCAGCCTAAACTAAATTTTCTTCTCCTTTCTTTATTTTTGAACAAACAATTCTGAATCTGAGCAGAGGCCTGGTGCTAGCGTCCGAGCTCAGATGTTGGTGATTCCGGGGGAGTCTTTACCGTTAGTTGAGGAGGCCAATTCGACGTCCGGACGAGAGGTCCGACCATTTGTCTTTTAGGGCAGTGTGTCGCATGACTACATCTCTCAGGCCAACGATCTCTCTCTTTATTTAATTTTGTTGCTGGTTTGTCATTGAAACATCAATTAGAAGGCACTTTTTTAAACAGGCAGATTATTTATCTTGGCAATAGTTGAGAA
Organism: Agave tequilana; assembly: GCA_038442645.1. Classification (NCBI taxonomy): domain Eukaryota; kingdom Viridiplantae; phylum Streptophyta; class Magnoliopsida; order Asparagales; family Asparagaceae; genus Agave; species Agave tequilana. Next base: position 70,906 of record JAVJIF010024431.1, on the reverse strand, counting down.
TTTTTCGACAACTGTTTTCCCCTTCCTCTCTCTCTCTCTCTCACACACACACACACACATACACACGCGCGCGCACACACGTGAGAATATAGGATCTTACGTCATTCCACTGTTTCAACTTAAATTGTGAAGTTTTTTTTGAGAGTAAATGGTGAAATTATAAGGCCCGTGTGTTTTACTTTTAATGAAATAACTAAATAAATAGTACATAAAAGAGACACCCTTCCTCAGCTATGAAGCTAACCACACGCGCAGTTAGCTTAAACTGTGAAATCGATCCAAGGCAGTAGTAGCATATTGCAGGGTCTCATGAATTACGTTTCTTGGTGCAATTTTTTTTGTGTTAGTTGCTATGTGGAATCCTTGAGTTTCTTGTTTGCTTTGGCTTGCATTTTGCTTTAGTAGTCATCCTTTTTTTTTATATAAAGAGATCCCAATCACCAGTTTGTTTGACCCAAATCCTAACAATCCCCCCTCGAATAAAGAGTCTCCCTGGCACAATGCTCTACACCGCGTGAGAGGCAATCCAACATTAGCTTCACAGAGGCCTATTGTGCCTTTTTGCATCGAGAGCCCAACATTAGCTTCACAAAAGACCTATTGCGTCTTTTTGCGCTATTGGGGTGATCAGGCCTATTACGACTTTGCACCATTGGGGGATCTACGTCGTCGAACATCACCTACACACAAACTAAGTTCGGGACATGACTGATACCAATTGAAGGACTTAGGGCACCATCCCAAAATGCTAACCTTCTTGGTGGAGTTGCCCAAATCCTTATATATCAAGATCATCCCCAAGCCGATGTGGGACTATTTGTTCGGCCCAAATCCCAACAAAGTTTTCTTATGCGGTTTCATGTGTGCGCGCGCACCTATGTTGGTGTTTTATTCATCTATTTGAATCTACCGGGTTTAGTGTGTTTGCATTGACAATAGTTTCACTTGTGTTATATATGTTTTTTATGGTAAGCTGATGAATGTAATGTTGTGCGCACCGACAACAACCAATAGAGGATCCAACAGATCTCAACCACAAAGAACAATCAAACAAATCCAAGAAGAACAAACAATCGCAAAAACGAGATCTAACGAGGTTCGGCCAACGTGCCTACGTCCTCGGGGCAATCTATGGAGAGATTTCTATTAGGAAGATGATTACAATGGCTCTAAGTCTCTTTGAATGCAAGAGTACTAAGAGCTGATGCAATTTTCGCAGAGATTCTAAACCCTAGAAATCCTTTAGGCTTAAATACCTCATACAACGGATCAGCAGAAAAAACCCAGAACCCGCGTGTCGGTCGACCGGGACGGTCGACCGACCTCCCAATTCTCCAATACCGGTCAACTGGGCCGGTCGACCGGAAAAACCCGAGAGTTGGGGTTTGTCAGTCAAGGGCTTCCGGTCGACCGGGCCGGTCGACCGCGCAAACCTGAGAGTTGGGTGTTTGTCAGTCAGAGCCCTGCGGTCGACCGGCCCGGTCGACCGCGACCATTCCTGTGCATGCTGTGCACGTCAGTCCCGACTCTTCTGACTCCTGTTTTCTCTGCTGTTTTCTGCTGCTGTCCCTTTGCCCTCATCGTCGATTTCCTTGGCGATCCTCGACGGCACTTGGCACTCTTCTACAGCTGCTTGACATCTCCTTTATCATCTCTCCTCCAACAATTCTCCACCTCGGTGAAGATTTTCTCAAAATCTGAGCCGATCTCCAACGAACCCCAGTCCATCACCTGGCGAAATCGACACACGATCTCGGCTTGGAATCTTTGGCTCATCTATTCCCGGAAAACATCGCACATGCTTTCCCTTGCACTTCACCTTAGGAGAATTTCCATACATGCCGATCACCAACATGGCTTCTACTTTGCAACTTCACGACCTCATGAAGACTTTTATACGAGTCAACACTGACTCTCCAACTGACCAGCTCTATCTAGTCTTCCTGTCTTCCACTGACGGTCCAACCAAGTCTGCGTAGAACACACCAAACATCATCGGCTTCAACTGGATGCACACCACTCCTTATGCAAGCTTAACATCTTCTAACCAGAAGATAAACCTGTTCATCGAGATCACACCATCTCACCACTACGTGAGATCCAACTGGCCACACCACTTCACCTCTACATGAAGTCTCTTCACCTCTACGTGAAGTCTCTCCATCTCTACGTGAAGCTCCAATAGGCCACACCTCTTCACCTCTACGTGAAGATCCAAAACAGCTTCTCGAGAACCCAAATAGCTCCATAAGAGTTGCATCACCAAATGGCTGCGCCTTTACGGCTGCCTACGTACCTTTGCCCAAAAGGATCAAGCCAACCGTAGTTCATTTGAATGAGCTTCAGCAAGCTCAAATAATGATACCTGTATCTGCAGCAGTGAACCTGTCAGACTGAGTCATATGAACCTCTTCCCGACCATCATGGAGAGCAACGGCCTTCAACTTGAGCTTGTCGCGTTCACAAGCTTGAGATTCATGCTTCTTCAACCACGACCGTGGTTTCACCGTGGTTCCAATGGCTGCAAATAACTCGACATCCTCTGCAATGTCATCAACTTGTTCAGCATCTCCTTTGGTATCATGAACTCCACCCGGTGTCACCTCCGCTGAAGTATCCTTTGATGCCGAACCAACTGGAGATGATGGAGTAGCATCAACCTCCACCCGCTGCGATCTTCCCTTGGTCTTCGTCCTCTCCACCTGCTGAGAGACGATGGACTTCAACCCTGAAGTCTCTTCAAAAGTGACATGCCTGCTCATCACGATCTTCTTGTCTTCGGGGTCCCACAACCTGTAGCTGTTTCCCTTGACGCCCAAATAGACAAACCTCTTTGCTCGCGGATTCACCTTGCCATTCTTGGCACTGAAGTAGGCCGGACTTCCAAACTCCCGCAGCACACTATGACCTTGAGCAGATTTCCCAGACCAAATTTCCAATGGAGCTTTACCTCCTATCGCAGTCGATCTGTTCCTGTGATGGCTAGCATACTCAGTCGCCTCAGTCCAAAGCGACTTGTCCAATCCTGCATTAGACAATAACTTCCGAACCTCCTCCAGCAAGGAACGGACCACTTCTTTAGCCAACCCATCTGTACCTGTTGAGAAATGAGTAGTAATCCCTGTGTTCTGGCCAAACTGTAGGAATCGGTCAATGTCTTTTCCAACATTACCAATATGAAGCTCCTTTATCTTCCTACCTATCTGCCTCTCCATTTTTCCTCTCCACTTCCTCAACACATCTAGGACTTCACCCCTTTGTCTCATAGGATATATCCACAACTGCCTAGATGAACAATCAATGAAAGAGACAAAGTACCTGTGACCTCCAAGCGATGCCGTCTTAGCAGGTCCCCATACACTCACGTGAACACAATCAAGAAGACCTTCATTGTGGTGAGCATTGGTGTTGAATCTCACCGTCTTCTTGTCCAGAACGCTGTGTCCACCTTCCAACTTGCAGGTAGCAGCACCTTCCATGGATTCCTTCTTTGCAGGAGCTTGCAAAGACCTTCCATCTTCGTGTCCGACCTTTCCCTGCCAGTCCTCCGGGCCAACATCATCTGAAGAATTTGAAGTCTCCACCTGATCTGTAATCGTACTACCCTTCAAGTAGTAGAGATTGTCTCGGCGGACGCCCTTCATCACCACCATCGAGCCCTTGATCATCCTGAGATCGCCATCTCGAACAGATATCACCATGCCCGATGCTTCCAAAATTCCCACGGAGATTAGATTTCTCTTCAACTGAGGTACATACCTCACTCCTTTCAGCTCCCTTTCCATCCCATCAAACATCCTGATTCGGATTGTACCTACACCCTCCACGCTACATGGGTGATCGTCGCCCATAACGACCGAACACCCCTCCAGCTGCTCAAAGTTGGAAAACTAGCCCCGATTAGGGCACGCATGGTATGTTGTACCTGTATCCAGAATCCACTCATCTTTCCATGAGTTACCAATAATGGGAGAACTGACTGAAAACGAGAAACCTGACGAGTCTGAATCTGCTCCATCTGCCTGTGACCTGCTCCTCTGAGTATTCATCACTTTTGCAAGATTTGTTTCAGCCTTCGACTCCTTCTTCTTCCCTTGAACTTTGGACAGTCCACTTTCCAGTGCCCTATCTCTCGGCACAAAATGCACTGATCCTTCCTCAGATCCCTATAGCCCGACCTGGACTTCGATCTTCCTCTCACCTCCTTGCCCTTCCGCGATGAACTTCTGCTTCTTACTTCCAGTGCCTCCGCCACTGAGCTTGACTGTGAAGGATGCCTCTCATTCTTCCTTGTCTCATAGGTCATCAATGCAGACGACACCTCATCATACACCAAGGTCTGCCTTCCGTTGATAAACGTTATCGTGAATATCTCATACTCCTCCGGTGGGAGTGAGTTCAGGAGAATGACCGCTTTGTCTTCCTCTTCTACCACGACATCCACATTTATCAGATCTGTAAGAAGCTTTGTGAATCGGTTGATGTGCTCATTTACTGTGCTCCCCTTCTTCATTCGAAACTGATACAGCTTACTCTTAAGCTGCAACCTAGACTCCACGCTCTTAGTCAGGTATTTCTTAGCAAGGGTGTCCCACAGCTTCTTTGCCGACGTCTCATGTTGTGCAAGATATTTGATGTCTTGCGACAAGCATGAACGTAGCAAGCCACATGCCGATCTGTTCATCTTCGCCCACTCTTCATCAGTGGTCGTGTTCTTCTTCTTCTCCAATAGGAGCGTGTCCTCGAGATTCGATGCATTCAGTGCATCCATAACCTCACACCTCCACATTCCGAAATTATTAGTTCCATTGAACTTAACAACTTCAATCCTTGGGTGATTGTTTATTGTCTTAACAGATGCAGTTTCTTCTGCCATTGAGATTTTTCCTGATCCTCTATCTACGCGGAAGATCAACTAACTTGAAATAGATCTATTACCCAGATAAAAATGTGATTTTTACCTGTCCCTTGAAACCCTAGATCGAGTTTCTCACCAGATCTACACCACCACGGATTCAACGAGCCCTCCTTGAGTCCTTCTGAGATCGACACACGATCTCCTTGAACACCCAATACCTCAGATCTGAGATCGACATACGATCTCCACCGGATCCGATCTCGAGCCCTCCGAATCCTCAGAAATCCCAAAGAGCAACCTGGATGCTCTGATACCACTTGTTGTGCGCACCGACAACAACTAATAGAGGATCCAACAGATCTCAACCACAAAGAACAATCAAACAAATCCAAGAAGAACAAACAATCGCAAAAACGAGATCTAACGAGGTTCGGCCAACGTGCCTACGTCCTCGGGGCAATCTATGGAGAGATTTCTATTAGGAAGATGATTACAATGGCTCAAGTCTCTTTGAATGCAAGAGTACTAAGAGCTGATGCAATTTTCGCAGAGATTCTAAACCCTAGAAATCCTTTAGGCTTAAATACCTCATACAACGGATCAGCAGAAAAAACCCAGAACCCGCGTGTCGGTCGACCGGGACGGTCGACCGACCTCCCAATTCTCCAATACCGGTCGACCGGGCCGGTCGACCGGAAAAACCCGAGAGTTGGGGTTTGTCAGTCAAGGACTTCCGGTCGACCGGGCCGGTCGACCGCGCAAACCCGAGAGTTGGGTGTTTGTCAGTCAGAGCCCTGCGGTCGACCGGCCCGGTCGACCGCGACCATTCCTGTGCATGCTGTGCACGTCGGTCGACCGGGCCGGTCGACCGACTCTTCTGACTCCTGTTTTCTCTGCTGTTTTCTGCTGCTGTCCCTTTGCCCTCATCGTCGATTTCCTTGGCGATCCTCGACGGCACTTGGCACTCTTCTACAGCTGCTTGACATCTCCTTTATCATCTCTCCTCCAACATGTAACTTCTATCTCATCAGCTTTATCAGTTTGTTGGTGTTTCAGGTAGTTGTTGCTTGCAGACGACGTCTTAAAAAAATGTCGAATATGATGCCCTGAGGATTGTTTTTAACAAGTTCCATTTTCTGTGGTCTCGTTCATACCAACAGTCTCAACAATATTATCTCCAGAGGTGATTATACTTGCATCATTTGATGCGCTTGAAGGATTGTAGAAGCTTTGTTGATCAAGCAATTTTACTGGCCTTGGATGCGCAGGCTGTGGAGAAAGAGTCAGAAGCAGGAGGGGAAACTTGGAGACTTAGATTCTTGTGAAATAGAAGGTGATGAAAACAAAAGCCGAAGTGCTTCAGAATCTTGCAGAGTCCCACTTTTTTTGTGCGAGCCCCATCACTCCAGGTTTGAACATTTTGTTCTTTGTACTGCAGAACCTGTGATAAGTGCCCATTCTTTATGATATCACTTCACATTTGAAGCACACTGCTATGTTGATGGAATGATGAGATATATAAAGATTTTATTGGGTCCTGGCTTAGCACAGTTCAGCTTAACACATTCAGTTTATATTTGATAAAAGTATGTCTGGTCATCAGTCAGTGCTGTTGTTGTTGTACTGTCTTGGTGGGCATCTGAAGACTTTCGACGATTGCAGGTTCTGTTTTATGCGGTGCTGGAGAATGCATGCGGCGAGCTAGGAGCACGGATGTCCGCCATGGACAGTTCTAGTAGGAATGCTGGTGAAATGACTCATTCTCACTTATAACAGGTTTGCTCTCAAACACACACACACAGTTGATGCAGTGAAAGTAATCATAAAGTTCTAAGTTTAAACACACACACAATTTTATGCACGCCCTTGTGAGATATTACTACTGCAAAACTGACCATTTCTGCTATCTCGTCAACAAGACCTGCCAAGCATCAATCACTGTGGAGCTGACTGAGATCATGGGCTCTTACTGGGTGAGTCTGAAGAGGTGCATTTTGCTTTTCTCTGCTCATGGCTCTTTTTTGCAGCATTTTGTGCTTACGAGCAGGCAATAAATGGCTAGATGAGCAGCGTACCATTGAGAAATGTATGATGCTCTTGTTTCTCCGTAACATCTTGTATCAGGTGCTGCCATGCCCTGTATCAAGCAGTGTTATAAAATTGGGTGCAGGCTCAGAAATACAATGTTTTGATGGAATTTAATGCTTGTTTGTGTCCCTTGTTTGCTTGAACTCTGTGATACACTGTAGATCTTGTTGGAGATGTGCTAAAAGCCTTAATCTTTTTGTATTAAAACTCAACATGTCATTTATTACTTAAATAATTTCATTTTTATTTTATGAGAATCTATATGGGCAAATGATTGTATTATATACATGTGTGTCTTCATGCTTTCACACGAAAGATCAAATCATCGTATCCCTATAAAACATAAGTTAAGTTCACAATCTTAGATGGAATTGGACACAGCATCAGTAAGATTGTAATATAATCTTCTGGAATAGTTTATCTTAATTATAGGAGATTGCTTGATGTCTCAGGCTATTGCATTAGTGCACTTTTTGTGTATTAGACGGGACCAAGCGGGGATAATTTTCTATATAATGACTATATTAGAAAATTAACATATGGTTATTATGAGTGTATAAACTCTTAATTCCGAAAAGCTTAACAGACATGTACGCATGTTATACTTGTCACTTTGATTCATTAAGAAGTGAGATTCTTTTATGAGTCAACAATATCAGCGAGTTGAGTGATATTACAATGTTTACGATGGATATTATTCATTGACGGAATTTACATCCCAAATAAGGGAGTGATGATGTCCTCTTGAGAAGCTTATAAGTTTTGTACATGTCAAACCTTGCATGTGGATTTAATTATCCGATGTGACAAATAAGTTAAGTGGTAGGTATTAAGGATAAGATGCATTAAAAAAATTGCCAGTAATTTAATTTAATTGTCAGACATAAGAAATCTTAACATAGGGAGATTTTACGTATATAATAATATGGATCTTGAAAGTAATTTTGAGATAAGGACAGAAGTGTCACTACAATTTTTTAGTAGACTGAATTATAATTTATGGAATTGAGGATTCTAATTCGGGTTGAATTCAGGCTTCCTGCTTTAATAGAAATCTAATCCTCATTTAATTCCTAGTGGTCATATTGTAACCTATATAAAGCCTCCTATAGCTCTTGGCCTTCATATACATCATACAACATGAATAAAAGGAAAAAAACTCTAATTTTTAAAAGAATAAAAAGGAGAGATCGAAAGTTCAGAGCCCACCTACCATCCGAACTGATGCTTTAAGAATACGATAGAAAATCGCGAGGTATTCGAGACAACATTACAGTTCATGATCTCAGTCTTCACTAAATCTTTAGGGTTACATGTGCATTAATTTTGTTGTTCACCTTGTATCCGCTCAAGGTGATCTCAGAAAATTTTGGGTTGGTTTGTTAGGTGCTCAAGGTGATCTCAGAAAATTTTGGGTGTGGCTTGTTAGGTGCAGTATACAGATGCCACTGATATACCTGCTGCTGTTTCTATGAGAAATCAAATGATAATCCATCATAAAGCATCGCTATCGAATTTCATTGTCATGCACTTATCATCAAAAAAAAAACAGGAGGAGTTGGGATGTGGCAAGGATGGGTGATTTCCACTTGCTTCATCTGCAGAAGGCCAGGGCATTCACTGCTTCATCTGCTTCTCTGCATCAAGGGGCTTACTGATGATGGTGGGCTGGATAACATTGACCAAGCATCTAATGAGAGTTTTATTGTGCCTAACATAATAAGCAATTGAGAGGAATTATGTTTGCAAGGCTTGTTCCAGGAGAAGGAACAGGACTTCGGAACTGGGATCAGTAGAGCAAAGGTTGATCAGGAGGATACATCCAGTTCAAAAAGAGCTTTACTGGACTACGTTCCATATATTGCGTTATATAATCTTGCTGCCTCGGTGGGTATATCCTTGGGGAATACATAGGAGGAGCGAGATCGTATTGTAAGCATGATGCGTTGGAGAGCATCGGACAGACCGACCGAGTGTTACTAAAGAGCTGCCCAAGCGTGTCATGTCCAAGAGGAAGGCTAAGAAGTTGAGTATATTTGAGGCTTAGCGCCATGGCTGGGAGCACTTCTCTGGAGCAAGGAGCGAGACCAGAGTGGATGGATTGGGGGAGATCATCTGGTTTTATCCATTACAGATCTTATTGGGTTTCTTTGGCTTGTCTTTAGTTGTCTTGACGGTTGGGGTCTGTGATCTCCTGCAGTCAGTGGCTTATGTACACTAATATCTTGTTTCCCTTTTGGTCCTTGGTTGACGGTGGAAGTGAGGAAGTAGTAATAGTTTCCTTTAGAATTTGAGAATTGGTTAGTAAGTTTTTCGGCGTTTGGATGTTATTGGAATGGTTTGAAAAATGTTAGGTCTTTTTCGATGTTTGGCTAGTAATATAGAAGTGAAAGTAGAAAAGTTGACCAAAAAATGGACTGTATTTAGAATGCAAGTGAGATTTGCATGATCAAAAAATTAACTGTTTGTGCTACAACTTATTACAAATGAGATTAAATGACCACAAAATTAACTGTAGCACCCAGGAAATGAGAAAATGGTTGTATAAAGAGAAAAGAGAAAAAAAAATGGGTTTTCTTATTTTCCTTTTCCGGTGTTTGGATAGATAGGGAACTGAGCAATTATACTCTCCATTTCCTTACTTTCACCCACTTCTTTGCAACCAAACACGCCTTAGAGTATTTTGATGTATTTGTGGCGGAGGGTATGAGGCCCGCGGTGTAGTTTCATTATTTACTCTTTAATGAATGGGGGGACTTCCCACCTTTTACTCAAAAAAAAAAAAAGGAAAAACATAAAGCCACCGGAAAGCCCTTAGCGAAGTCATGACTTCGCCCCTCCACTGCAGTTGTGGCGTTTGCAGTTCAAATCCGTCCAACACTTGTTCAGATCTCCCTTCAGCACCGTCGCGACATCTGCAACTTAGATCCGGTCCCCGTGACTGGATCACAGAAGTCGCATCCGCCGCAATAGCGGTATCTGCAACTCAAAACTGGTCATCCCTTGCCCGTCCATGCAAGAAACTAAAGTTTAGATGATTCATTCCGCATGTACAGCCGAAGCCTATCAAATTTCCAACACGATTTGCGGAAATTTATGTGCTTAGGAGGAAGGAGAAGAGGCTGAAGAGAAAGAAGAAGAATTTTATGTTGAAAAGCCATCATCATCATCAATAATTCATCATTTATAACATTTTTAACCTTTAAGTTTACAGTCTCGAATAAGTCAACTGAAAGGGGTGATATAATGAGGGTGATATGAGTAAATGCTTGTCGTAGCACATGTTCCCCTACGTTCTAGAGAAATCACATATTTTCACTTGCTTTTTGCTTAATTATGCATGAAACATCATAGTCGTGAATTATTTTACAAATGTATCCTTCCATGAGAAAAATAGTTTACGGAATACGAATTAATTATGGATTTTAGCAAAACCAAACAACACGTACCTTAACATTTACATTTTAAAGAGAGAAAATAAACTAGCTTAGTTCATTAATCAATTACCAGTTTAATTAAAAAAAAAATTTGAGTATTACATAATTGGTATGTTTCTAAAGAATGATAATGAGATTAATTTACATTGATATAATTTGTTGAAATTAATTCTGGTGAAAAATATGCAAAAAAAGGTGAAATATGTTATTCCTAGAAGTACAAAAAATATGCAAAAAAACAATACCAAACTTCGCTAGAAGGAGGGCTCGAACCTCCGACCTTATGGTTAACAGCCATACGCTCTAGCCAACTGAGCTATTCCAGCTTTTGTTTTTGAACTTACACTATTTTTTAAATAAATATACAGTTTTAAATTTCAATTTGAATACAAGTTGTGGGGAAAAAAAAATAAATTTATGGGGGAAATCTGATAATTATAGTCAATTCAATAATGTTCCTTGTGGAATACAAATCTAGTGGCTGTTTTGGTGGTCATCTTGTAGCACAAGCTCTCCAAATCTCTTGCTAAAGCCTCCGATCCACAGTAGAAAACTCCTGTCATAGATTAATTAAGAACATAATTAATAACAAGTTCCCTCAAAAATAAATATTTAAGAACAAAATCAGAATTTTTTTTTTCCTTTCTCTTTTTCAAAAAGAAGACTAAAAGAAGAGATTGAATATTGTATTTTTTTTTTTATACTGAACCTGTAAATTAGTTGGTAAAACATTTCATGAATTAAAAAGAGGATCTCAAAGAAAAGTGGCAAATAGATTTTTTGTATAAAACCACATATAAATAGTGTTTCATGGCTGCGAAAAGTAAAAAAAAGACCATGCAAGTAGGAAGCAATGAAAACTACTTATTTAAGCGAACTAGAGGAACCTAAGATTAAAGAGCACATATGGAGCCTTACCAATCCTCTCCCCTTCATGTCTTCTAGCCAAACCAGAAAAAACCCTCACCCAATCTGGCCTAGAAAAGTGCATTTGCACCTGCAAAATATAATTTCAGAATTTCAGACAATTTTTTTGATGCATGTGAATATATAATCCTTCGTTTTTGGCATTAAAATATGCGTTCAAACTAGAAATTTGTACTAATACTATATTCTAGACTTTGAATGATCATAAGAATTTGCAGACAGAAATGTGCTTATTGATAGGCATTTAGAGGAAGTCTCTCACCGGCACCCTTGAGCTGATTTCGATGCCACTCTTTGAGAGAGGGAGAGCTTGGATTGCACTCATCAGTACCAATCTGTTATCGTCTTGGGAAACACTAGTGAGGTAGTTGTGCATCTCTATCACTGCCTGTATGAAAATTCAAGAAGATCGATGCAGTTTTATCGAACATTTTCTGTTAATACTAATGAATAGACATGTCGAATGTATGTTATTCATGAAATAGAACATTCTCTTCAATAAAATTGTATTTGTTTGATTTACATTGATTTTATAAGGTCAAGTGTTAGATTTCACCTTCTTATTAGCAATTGAGACCTCTCTCATGATGTCCTTAAACCACTCAAAGGAGCTCTTCTCTCTAGTAACCCAATAGAAGTAAACTTTTTTTGGGCCGCTAGCCTCACAAGCCTCATCAACACAAACCTACACAATGCACTAATGGTGTCGATAATGACCGTTTCTGAAAACTAAGCTGTAGATAAATAGAAGACTTACACTCTCTGTCAGTGAAAGCTTTTGTAGGCCATGACCGATATCCTTGAGGATGCTAATGAAGGGTGTTGCCCCGATACCAAGACCGATGAGCAAGACAATGTCATAATTGATATGGTCTTGAGAGGCTGCACCATATGGTCCATCTATGCGTATCTTTGGGAAATCTAGTCTCCCCAATGCCAATGCCTGCGTTTTTTGCATGCAAATGATTCAATTATTTCAGATCATGCATGCTAAATTTCATGATAGAAGACAAGATATGATGACAAGATTAGAAGTATGAAATGTTTCTACTATCATGGTCTTGAATTCTTGTGTTCATTTCATCATACAACATAATATTTTGAGACAGAAAACCTTTCGAAGGGAGAAAGGATTGTATCAGCGATGAATTTCTTTTGAAATGGATGAAATTTACAAAATTTTGATTTTTCGCAGCATCAAACATTGGCCATAAACGTGAAATATTTTTCTCCTGCAAAAATTATCTTCTGAAAATTTCAAAGGTTGATTGAGACAGCTACCTCTTGGAAAAGGCTATAAATTTGGTAGCTCCAATCGCCGAGAGTTCTAATGTGCATACTGATATAGTCATCATCAGGTGCCGAGGTGAGTGAAAACGGGTGCCTGAAAGTATATTGAATGATTACATAAGCTACTCATATTCTCAAAATTTAGTTACTCGGTACATTGATTCTGATAAATTTTCTGTGAAGTTCTGCACACTTCATACCATTCAAATGCAGAAATCTGAGGGCACTGAACAAATATGTACATTCCACTTAGATGCTGGAAGCCTGCAGGCTTTTGTAGCTTCAACGATAGAACTTTCCCAGGGTAGATATTTGCCTATTGAAATATGTACAAACCAAATAAAACCAACTGCTAAAATATATATGATTGTCAATACTAAGAAATAAATCATTGGGTTACTGTTCACCTCGAGAACTTTAACATCATGAATTCTTGAACGTATAATTCGAAGAACTCTCTCCCCAGCATACAATAGGACTGGGATCGCTATGTACATCCATGTCTTCGCATAAGAGAAAAAAGATTCAGAAGTGATTGATCAAAGTGCATCAATCTATCAATAAGTAAAAACCAATCACATGTTAATTATAATTATAAAAGAAGGCCATATGTACTTACAGTTTTTTCAGTTACATCCTGAGTGAGAAAGAGGAACATTGAGTGCACAACAAGCAGAATGTAGACCACAATGAACAAGTGATGTGAGTACCAAAAGGCATTGAATCCCACGAACTGTTTGATCGACCATGGAAGCGACGCAGGCTTCCTTCGTGGCAGCCTTGTCGCGAGCACAAATGCAACAGTCATAAGGGCCACCATTGCGATCCCGGTAGCACCCTCTGTGGTGGCCAGTATCTCCATGTAGGATGGCTGCCTATGTTGGAAGCCTGCTCCAATAGTTTGTCGGAACACTGATCTATTGGCCCCTGCGATCCTTGGGAAATCACACGCAAGGTGCGTGCCCCCATGTAGGATGACACCGATCACAATTCCGCCAGCAATCAGCTAAGTTACATAGAAGGAATTAGTCATGGTGAGCTTCATTCTCAATTTCTCATTGATTCTGAAAGATATATGTGCTTACCTTGTGAAAGTTAATGTTGTCATTGAAGGGCACTATTGAACAGATATGCCGGTTCTTGCGCAGCCATGTCACAGTGTTGCGGCACACGGGGAAGAGCACCAATGCCATGTTGAGCTTCAGAGTCTCAGCTGCACCCTTGGCTGTACACAGGCAATATCCCATAACCTCAAAGGCTGATCGCCGTTTGTACTGCATGAATTTCCAAGTGAAGAGAGCGACACACAGGATCAACCAGACTGACATCACCCATATCCGTCTCCACTGTGCTCGGAGTAGGACATTGATGGAAGATCGTATCTGGTGGTCCAAGTTTCTGTCAGGCATTGTTGTAGATGGTTCTCTGAGTGCAGAAGCATCGCATAGATGGTCCTTTTGAAATTACATGACTGCATTTTGTTGCTGAAGTTAACTCAGTAACTACTATTACTATTACAAAACACATGCAAAATGTGAACAACTACTATTTTTGTCCGATAACTGAATGAAAAAATTGGTCACGTATTCATAGTCTGAAAAACTATTGATATTAAAGATTTTACCTCGACAACACCTTGGTCAAGCTCTTGTGTTACTAGTCGCGCATATTCTCTTGCCTCCTCCTGTGAGATGGAGAATTTGTTTGAAGATGCTTTCAGCAGAATAGCCTGAGATTCCAATGAAAATTGCTAACTGATCATTTAGTACATATTGACTTATACTCTTAGTTATAACTCTAGATTGCATAGTTATAAGATGTCCAAAAATGGGCAATTTTAGCCAATATCTTGAATTAGCTTATGCATCCACTTCAGCGCGCGCGCGCGCACTTGTGGGTTTTCTAAGAGATACCTGCCTGATTTCCTCCTCTGTGATTCTTCCATCAAAATTCATTCTGCCCACAAGAAATTTATTATCAGTCATAATGTGAGTAATGTAACTTAGTAAATGTATACTTATGTAATTCATTTTAGAATTTTACAATATTTTCGCTTTCTAAAGAAAAGATTACTGGTCCAAGGAGATCCGAAATCTAGGATTAGTACTAGGATCAGGTATCGTAGGTGCGTGGCGCTTGTAATTTGGTGGTAATTGCCAACTTTTCCTTCCATTTCTTGCACAAGGCCGACCTCATTGCAAGTTTTATTCATTGCTATATATTCAAAAAAAAGGAAAAAAGAAAAACAGATTTAGCAATTTTCAATGTTGTAGAAAACTAAGGCTCAATCACTCATTTTTTGCCTGAACTCTTTTAACCATTTAACAACATGCACCTATAAATTTATTTGAGCCAATTACATTGCTCACTTACCTCTGCAGCCTGATGTTGATCCTTTGAACTGTTCTTCCACTTCTTTCCACTCCAAATGACCATTTTCGACTTCGATGAATTCGAGCCCTTCGAGTGTGTGGCTACTAGGAAGCAACCTAGTCAGTCCATTCTCCATTGAAGCAATGCAAGAACTCTGCACCTGATGATCAGTTTGATATAATAATGAAGAAGAAGAAGAAGATGATGATGATGAAGAAGAAGCACAAAGAACATCCTTGGAATGCACAATGATTTCGATTTCCGGGACATGACTCTCATACATCTCTGTTGAATCAGAGAATGAACAATGTAGGGGAGGATTCTTCTGAGGATGAACAACAACTTCCATCTTTTGAAAAACTCAAAACCTGTGAAGACTCTCTGACACCTTTGATATATGTTTGACATGCAGCACTTTAATGAATGGTTTTGGTTGGAAATTAGAGCAGAGAGGGGAGAGATAATGGGGGTTGGGGTTGACCACCAAAGGGATTTTAGTTGGGCAGCAAATGAATCAAATATTGAGAAGGTGTACTATTTGGTTTGGTTTTGAGTTTGATGGGGTTGTTAAGAATCTTTTGTTATCTTCAACTGCAGAGATTGAGTGCTAGTTCTATGATCCTTTTGTGTCTTGGTTTTTGTAGTGTAGTTCAACAAGACAGGAATCTTATTTTGAATAATATTGCCGTTAACTTAAATTTATTATATACATTTGTATTATGCAAAAGAAAGCAGATTCTTAAACTTAAAGCAGAATCCATGTAGCACAGACACTTTAAATGTGAAATCATATCATGTCATACATATGATAGACACATATATTATATTAAAAGTATATATTTTCAAAATTGATCGAAGGGAGGTTTTCTTTCGTCACTCAGACGAAAACTTTGTCCGTCCGTCTGTCTGTCTTCATTCGCGAGAGAGAGAGAGAGAGCAACATTCACCTCATCTGTCTTCGTCGGTCGCGATGATGGCGGTACACTAGTTTAGAATTTGTTGTGTGTGAGCTTATCACGCTCATGGTAGTATTTGTGCATCACAACCGTCCATTAAGCATCATGCGGTCAAAAAGCTCGGATTATGCATCCCCTAATCTTATCCCCCATCATCGGTCATCCAAAACACAACCATCTGAAATCAACGGCCGAGATCCCGTAACGGTGACATTTACAGCCAGCACCCCCAAAACTTTTTCCTAATAACAGAAAGCCCTCAACTCCGCGTTCTAAATTTCTCATCTCCAATCTCCGCATCGCAAGACAAACCCCCGACCGCATCTTTTCCGAAGCGAGTTCCACCGCCGACCAAAAAATCCGACCCGCTTCGCTCTCCCTCTCCCTCTTTCAGTCTTAACGGGTTTCGGATCCCGTTTGCTTCGTCGATCCTCCTCTTATCGAATCCAGTCATGACGGAAGAAAGGGATCCGAAGCCTGCCGAAGAGTCGACGGCGGCCGCCACCGCCACGAGGCAAAGGTAAAGGGAAGATTAACTCTGAGTCTCCAATCCCTAACCCTAAGTTTCTGGATGAGCTCTAGTTGTCGTTGAACTCGTGATCTAGGGTTTGGGATGTGGATATCTTTATCTGAATTGATTGGCTTGTGTTTATGCTGTTTGAAGCAGTTACTGGATGCTAATGATTGTGAAATCTAATTTAGTATTTATCTACAGAATTGTTTGTGAAAGTATATGAGTTCATAATCATTACTGTTGATTGCAAAGTCTTGTTCATAAAAAAGGTTAAGCTTTTGATGACAACTTCAAGTGAAGAAAGCTCTACAGAAGAATTGGCTAGAATTTTATTTATTGCTCACTTGGTAACTTTATGCGGCTTTCGTTGAGTTTGTGCTATGTTAGATACTAAACTTAGTTGGGCAATTTAAGTTAGTTTTGTTAAGGGGCAGCCCTTTAGACTTTCTGTGGGTTCTAGATGACCTAGATAGGAGCAACCTCTAACTTCTCATGAATGCGCTTGTTTCTTATATTTGGAAACATCTATCTTAAAGCAACTTAAAACAATAATGCTTATATTTAAGTATCAACCTTTTACTTCCCTAAGAGCAAAAAAAAAAAGGATGGGCTAATTAATGTTTAATTTCAAATCTATGTAGGGCTTGATTGGATGACCGGAATTACTATTTCATTGCCTGGAACCAACTTGTTAGTTTATGCCTGTGGAATTTGGTTTTCTTTGTACTTCAAATGTTGGTTTCAATAGTCTTTAGGAGTAGAGGAAGTATGGAGTGCTAAAGGGTAACACCATGGCTTAGAATCTCGGTATCGGCCAATGGTTTTTAGCATCTGTAATCATTAATAATTTAATATTGGCCCTGATATTGGTCAATGTTACAGGTTTAATATCGGGCCTGTTTGGTTGACGGTGGAAGTGAGGAAGTAAGGAAGTGAGGAATTGGTAATAGTTCCCTTTAGAACTTGGGAATTAGTTAGTAAGTTTTCGGTGTTTGGATGTTGTTAGGAAGTGTGATTTGAAAAATGTTATGTCTTTTCCGGTGTTTGGATGATAATGTGAAAGTGAAAGTGGAAAAGTTGACCACAAAGTTGACCGCAAAATAATATTAAAATAAAAATTAATTAAGAAAAATAAAAAATAGACTGTAATTAGAATGCAAGTGAGATTTACATGATCAAAAAATTAACTGTTTTGTGCTACAACTTATTATAAATGAGATTTACATGACCACAAAATTAACTGTAGGCACTTTGGAAACGAGGAAATAGTTGTGTAAAAGAGAAAAGAGAGAAGGAAAAGGGGTTTCTTCTTTTCCTTTTCCGGTGTTTGGATAGATAGGGAAGTAAGCAATTATACTTCCTCATTTCCTTACTTCCGCCCACTTCCTTGCATCCAAACACCCCCATCATATCATGCATCTTAAAACCTAATATTGCCAATGTATATAAGAATCGGCTGATATTTGAAACCATAAGTAATACATTAAAATTGTTACTTTTGTTACTTCATGTGCGTGTTTGGTTGTAAAATGTACTTGAAGTAACTCTTTTTCCTTCTCTTGGAAGTATCAAGGCAGGCTGCACGAAAATTGTTTTTGCTTCTTGTTTTCTTTTCCCCGTGCTCCTTTCCTATTTCAGACCTCTTTGAGTCTGAAGTATGTTGGAGAAGTAGGGTTCCCACATAAGTGCCACGAAGAATTGGCTGAAGTAACTTCAATAGCTACTTCAATGCAATCCAAACTCTTGAAGTCCTTCAACTACCCCTACTTTACCTACTCCGAGCTAATCCATGCCAAACAAAGAGACATAACACCTGTCAAACCTATCTTTTCACTTCTAACTCCTGTAGTTCTTCCTATGTAAACTAATCTTAAAACTCAAACTGGATCAGATACCTGATTGCTTATCAGTTATGGATCAGGTCCAGATCCTATTCATGGTATTGGGTTCAGATTTGGATATTGATCCATTTATATCTTGCATATTTGGATGGACATAAATCCAGTCAAAATCTGACCCGTTTACTACCCTAGGTGGGTTACAAATAAGTGCGTGTTACAACATTCTGGCACGTGTGGGTTCAAGACCTTAAACTATCCTAATTCCTAAAAGGCAAGGCCGAAGCCGAACAGAATATGTGAAGGTGTTCTCAGATGACGAGGTTGGATCTCCACTGTGACAAACCATTGAGAGAAGTCAAAGAAAAGGGGAAGAATGGATTTAGACTTAGGGCGTGTTTGTTTCGCCGCAAAACGTCGCAAAACGCAAGTCGTAAAACTTCTTTTTCATTTTTCGTTATTTGTTTCGCTGAAAAACAAGTTGCAAAATGCAACTCTTCTTTTCCCACTTGCAGTTGCTACAGTTAAATTTGTGGTCATGTAAATCTCACTTTTACACATATTTTCCCACTTGCAGTTGCTACAGTTAATTTTGTGGTTATGTAACTCTCACTTGTAGTACACTTACAGTTCTAAAACAGCTACATGATAATCAATATATAATTTAATATTATTAAATATTTAATATTTAAATAGTATTTAATTTCTAATTTATTATTTAATACTTTTAATCTTTAATATTTTTATTGTTTTTAATATTGTTTTAATATTTAATATTTAATTATTTTAATTTAATATTATTATTTAATATTTTATTTAATACTTTATTATTTTATTAATACTTATTCAATTTTTTATTATTTTATTTAGAGTTAATATTTTATTAATATAACAATATTATACTTAATATAAAATTACTATATATTTAATTATTTATTTTTTAATATAAAAAATTACTTTATTCATATCATAATATATTTTATTATTATATTAATATTTTATTATGCTAATATTGTAATAATAATTCAGTATAATAATACTATAATGATAATTTATTATTAAATTATAATTATATTTTACTTTGTTAATTTTATATTTCTATAATATTACAGCAATATTATAATAAAATTTATATTATAATAATTTTCAAGTATTTTTAATATTATAATATTATAACTATATTTTATTATTTTTGTAAGATTTTTTAATATTTATATTTTATTAATATTCTCAAAATTTTATTAACGTTCTTTAGATTTTCTTAAAATTTTATATTATTTATTAGTTAATATTTTAGTAATGTTTTACTATTTATACTAATATTTTATTAATATTATTGTTATAAATAAAATATTAAGATTATTAATTTTTTATCTCAAATTTATTAATACAATTTAATTTGCAATAGTAGATTTAATTTAATAGTATTTATAATATTTAAATCACTGCTACAGTTAATTTTGTGGTCAACTTTTCTACTTACACTTTTACATTACCAACCAAACACCGTAATACACAATATATTTACCATTTACACTTTTACTTTATCAACCAAACACCGTAAAACACAATATACTTTTCCATTTACACTTCACTTTATCATCCAAATACCGTAAAACACAATATATTTTCTCTACTACAGTTCACTTTTTCCATTCTCATTTTACGACTTACGACTTGCGACGTTTTGCAACGAAACAAACAGGCCCTTAATATAAACACCATCACTCATCTAAGCCATGTCTCCTCAAAGAGGACCTGGATATGAAGCACAACTACATCATGAGGAAGTTTCACAAAAGATTTGGTAAAATTAGCGGCTGTCAAGTTCTCAAGTCAACCCATTTGAGTGCTTCGTTGCCAAATTATTGTTCCCAGGAAACAACAATGACAACAAAGTGGTTTCCCTGCAACATACTAGGTTAGTTTATGAGTTGAAAACTTACCTTATTAGCGATGCACTTGATGCTCTTGCAACCAACAAGCAAAGCTCCAAAATTCTTCTAAACAGAATCTACAATATGGTAGAGATGATAAATTTGCTATAGGAAATTGTTCGCTTCATGTATAAATAAGCCAAAGAGCAGCACAAATAGGCATTCACATTCTAGACTTGGAGATTGAATTTGGTGCATGTAGATCTTGAGTTGTCATTTTTGCTGACTTGTCAAAGATACAAGCAATGACAACAAAGCTTTACCCCAAACCTTTAGGGTCTACATGAATTGTTTTCTCCATTCAGCTCTGTTAAAGGGCCATCTCCTCCATCAAGTTAATTGCTATGATATCATTTTTTAACTGTATAGTGAATACTGTTAGAATTGTATATTCTACTGAGAACAGGACACCAACATTTGGCTAACACCCCATAGTACTTACTTCAGAATGCATTTATTTTGAATGCCTAAGCATTTAGTTACATAAAATCTTTCTGTGTTATATGACTTGCTACTATTCTGAAGATTTTCCATTAACTGCATTGAATTGCTAATAGATAGCACATTTTCTAACAGGAAAAAGAGAAAGTGGGATCAGCCTGCAGAACCTTTAATATCTACTGGATTATCTGTAACTGGGACTCTGCCATTGGGCACAGGTGGTATCATTGGGATACCTATTACTGGAACTATTCCACCTCCAGGTTCTGTTATAACAAATCAAGTTCCAGCAATATCTTCACCGGCTTCTCAATTATTTCAGCCATCTTCTATCTCTCAGAATTCTGCTGCAATAGTACAGAAATTAACTCAGGTGATTTTCAGTCGTTTAAATTTCTTCTCCGAACCCTGGAATTTTGTTCTTACTTTACCTTTTCATGGCATATACTAACAGGTAGTTACTGGGCATATTCATAGTTGTGGTTCTATTCTGATGAACAGTTTAGGAATAACTGCATTTATTTGTCAATTATTTTCTTCATGCACTAGAAAATTCTTTCAAGTAACTTGAAGTACACGGTGGTTCTTTGGGCCACTTTATGGTTCCTGCTACTGCAATTCATGTATTCTCGCAGCTAAGCTTTTAGTTGTTTGATTTGCCCCTTTCAGCCTAAAATTCAAGATGAACTAATAGCAAGAGAAATTGTAATAAATGATGCAGAACCTACTATTCGCTACAAGCTCACAAAACGTCAGACTCAAGAAGAGGTGAGTGAAGAAGTCAATATCTATCAGTAACTAGTCAATTGTATCAAACTCATCTATTTAGGTCTTGATAAACTTTTGTTCTTTGCAGATTCAGAGCTCCACTGGTGCTGTTGTCATAACTAGGTAATATGTTTTTAGTAGTAAATACTCCTTGGTCCTAGACCTTATATTGGATTTCTGAAATGAATTCTATAGGGGCAAGTACCGTCCTCCAGATGTATTGCCTGACAGCGAGAAGCCTCTATACCTTCTCATATCTGCTGGAGCTCATGTAAGTGCTCTCCCTCTTCCCTGCCACTCCCCTTCTTAGTGTGTGCGGGCGCATGCGTGGCATTATTCCTGTCATTGTTCGCTTGGTCATCATGAACAACTTTTGGTGTGTTATCCTCAAGAAAACATTGCACCTTTATTTTATGTTGATATATGTTTATGTAGATTCTATTCTGTCAGATTGTTATGCTGCTTTATGTGTCCTTTTATCTTGGTATTACTTCAGTTACATGTTTATGTATTTGGTATCATGTATGTGAGTGATGTAGTCTGGTCAGGCAACCAGTAGAAATTTATAATGACAGCATTGTCTACATTAATTTTAGTTACATCACCAGCAAGAAGACTGTCCAAGAATTTGGACCTACAACTCCTACATGGAAAATTGGATTTTTCTTATTTACTTACAAAAAATTTAAGATCAGAGAAGGAATAAAATTTTAAACTAGATAGATGGAGAGAAACTTTAGAATTAAAAAGATTTAGAATTAGTGGAATGAGATATGAAATATAAATTTAGCAAATTAGTGAGAATAAATGAGCATTCAAAATAGGTTGATGGTCAAGAAGTACCTCAAAGTGTCAATTTTGTTATTTGAGATCAATTATTCATCAAGATGACGAAATCAAGGAAGATGTGATCAATAGAATCAAAGTGGGATGGTTAAAGTGGAGAAGTGCTTTTGGTGTTTTATGTGATCATAAACTACCTATGAAGTTAGAAGGGAAAATTTTATAGAATGGTTGTAACATATGCTATAATCTATGGTTCAGAGTGTTAGGCAATCAAGAAACATGTCCAAAAAAATGAGTGTAGTAAAATGAGTTTGCTGGGATGGAGGAGTGATTAATTATCGGCATAAGAAATGAGTCCATTCATAGAAG
Source organism: Agave tequilana (assembly GCA_038442645.1). NCBI lineage: Eukaryota > Viridiplantae > Streptophyta > Magnoliopsida > Asparagales > Asparagaceae > Agave > Agave tequilana. Next base: position 48,324 of record JAVJIF010024431.1, on the reverse strand, counting down.
GTTAGGGGTTGCTCTCACTGAGGGTAAAATGAGGGAGAATCATAGTTAGATGGTTTGAGCATGTGCAACATAGGAAAATAAATGTGCTAATTTGGAAAAGTGATAGGATCATAGTTAATGAGGTAATGGAGACTAAAAGGAGGCCTAAACAAACTTGGATGGAAACAAGTAGCAAGCATACACTAATGCTTTATGTTACATGGTGAAGGATGTGACCCTTAATAGAGCTGAATGGAAGAGAAGGATTCAGGTAGCTGACCAAAAATCTCATATGAAGTCTTTGTTGTTATTTTTTTTTTAGTCTGATTTTGTGCTCGACCAAAATTTTTTTTTCAAACTTTGCTTGGTAACTAATTGGGCAGCTTGAGCTCAACTTGGTTAAGCTTTTGATTTGAATTTCTTGACTAAGGTGTATACCTCTCCCTATTTGGCTATTTCTCCAAGTTCCTATTGTCTGACCTAGCCTTGTATTTCGAACTCGTTAAGGTCACAACTGTTAAGACTATAGTTTGCTACAAGAAAGAAATAAAGCTTGAATACTTTTGTCACAAGTTAGGGATTTAGCTTGAGCGTGGCTTCATAAAATTTAGTAAACAAGTTGAACAAGCTGTTATCCAGCCTATCCAAGCTATACACGAAGGCTTTGTTGAGGTGACAGCCCTACATGTGGTCCATATCCAAATGTTAATGTATATGGCACATGATGGTCATCTGGAATGTAGTTATTAGCTTTATATGATTTGGTGTTTTTTTTTTCCATCTATAAGATCTGTTTATTAATTTTGATGTTTCAGGTAAGATGCTAGGCAAGAATGTTAAACTTGTTGTATATTGGTAGAATCATAATGGAAGCTGCTATTTCTCTTTTATCAGTGAACTCTAGTTGTCTTTTTGTTGTTGTCTATGGTGCTAGGCCAGAATGTAAACATGCTCAGTAGTTGTCATATCGATGGAATATTGATAGATCCTGTCATTTTCTCTTTGATTGCCAATTTTTTTTCCTCTTACTAATGTTCTTTTGTGCTTACACTTGGATTTACATGTATCTGCATCAGCTGAAAGACACTGCAGAGCGTATTAAAGCGGTTGATCGTGCAGCTTCCATGGTTGAGGATATTTTGAAACAAGGTCAGACTTTACTGCCAGTTACTACCGCTTTCCATTCAGCTATGAGCAATGGGCAGGTATGTTTCCAATATTGATAACTATAAAGCTGAGTTCATTTGGTTGAGATAGTTATTGGTGAATAACTTTTTTTGTTGTTTGGGTACAGTTTACTCAACCGCTGAGCACTTCTCTGTTTTTGGGATTTGAGACGGATCCCTCACTAAACATTGCAGCTCGTATCCGTGGACCAAATGTATGTTTGCCATATGTCGTTCAGATGATCTATGTTATCTATCCTTCTTATTTCAATTAAAATGCTATACAAATCTCATAATATTCTTATATAGACCTTGTTTCGTTTAGCATGCACTTCTTGTTCTAAAATTAAAATAAAAAATAAAAAGAAGATAAATGTACATCACTGACACTGTTCTTTGTATCTTTCTCATTCTTTTCTAGCCTGTTGGGTGTTTTTTCTTTTATACTTTTTTTATTGTATATTCTTAATATAAGATATTCTAATGTTGTAAGCTTTCTCTGACATCTCCACACAACTGGGAGAGATTGTTTTTGTGCTGCTGGTGGTTCGGATTTTTTTTATGCAGGACCAGTATATAAATCACATTATGAATGAAACAGGAGCTACTGTTGTACTGAGAGGAAGGGGTTCTGGAAATCTAGGAAATCTCAGCGTTGAAGGTATGATATTTCATCTCTTGACATTCTCAATATAAACAATTTCCCTTAAGCTCAGTTGTTTGGCTGCTCATTTATTTCAGAAGCACAACAACCCCTGCATCTATATTTATCAAGTACAAATCCAAAGAGTCTTGAAGCTGCAAGAAGCCTAGCAGAGAACCTTCTAGATACAATTTCTGCTGAATGTGGTGCTTCTAGGTCAGTAAGCTTTGACTCATTTTTACCTTCTGTCGCTTCACATGCTTGGGATGAGAGTACTTTAAGAGGAGTCTGTTTCTGGCCTAGGGATGGAGTATATATTTGTTGAAAAATCAATCTGAGCAATTATAATTGTCATTTTCTATATGTATTCAGAAACCCTTACACATGCAGTCTATAAATGAACTCTTTATGTTTGCATGTTCATTACTTGAGTTATGCTAATGCATATTGCCACTTTATTGTGTCTCTGTACCTCTATTCCCTCAAATATGAACAAAGATCTTCGTAAGCATGTGTAACCTGTTTCATTTGATTCTTAGTTGTTATTTTACTATCTAATTTCTATTCTTGCAAAAGACAATTTCGTAAACTTTATTGTGTCTCTGTACTTCTATTCCCTCAATTTTGAACAAAGATCTTCGCAAGCATGTGTAACCTGTTTCATTTGATTCTTAGTTGCTATTTTACTATCTAATTTCTATTCTTGCAAAAGACAATTTCATATACTTTACAGGCATGTATGTTGGGCTACATCTTTTTCATTACAATTATTTTTGTGTTTGTGCATACGCATGGGTTCTTTTGCTTATGTGTTTAGAAATGAATATCATATTTCAAAAATGACGGTTATGCGTGACTCTTGTATCTGTGGGACAAGTGATGCATGGATGAAAGCTGTGAAGCACGAACAGCGCAGGAGGCCGCTGTGTCCGTGTCGGGCACGTGTCGGACACGGACACACGCACGACACGGTCAATCCGTGTCAGACGCGGGTCAACCAAGTTGACTCGTCAGACATGGTCAATTGTGTCATCGGACATGGCGATGATATGCCCAGGAGGAAGAAGAAGAAGATCGAGAAGGAGAAGAAGACTTACCTCTTTCGTCATCTTGAAGCCTCTGTCATCGTATCCAAGCCTCTCGTCGTCGCCTAGGTAAGCTCTCTCTCTCTCTCACCCCCAGATCTCCCCCTCTCTCCAGATCTCTCTCTGCGCTCCCTCCTGATCTATCTCCATATCTCTCTCTGCTCTCTCCCCCTCTTGATCTCTTTCTGCTCTCTCCCCCTATCTTCGAGATCCGCCTTCATCTTCGAGATCCGCCTCACTTTTGCCTTCGTCTTTGAGATCCGCCTCGCATCCACCTCGTCGTTGCCAATTGAGCCTCGTCGTCGTCTGATCTGATGAGAAAGAAGAAGAGAGCCTCGTCGATCCTCTCTCTCTCTCTCTCTCTCTCTCTCTCTCTCTCTCTCTCTGTCTGGGTGGCTGGAGATGAGAAAGGAGAGAGGTTATAAAGGAGAAGAAGTTGGGCCAGGCTCATTTGGGCTTAGGCTCAAGAGAGATGAGAAAGAAACTAAAACGGGTCTGGGCTCAGCTAAAGAAGAAGTTGAGAAGAGGGAAGGCTTGAGTTTGTTGATTGATATTTTATATGTTTATCCATATATACTAATAATAAAATATTGCTAGCCGTGTCTCCATCCTGTTTTTTTGAATTTTGCCGTGTCGCATGTCTGTGTCCTGTGTCCGTGCTTCATAGGATGAGAGACACTCTCGGTGATGTGTTGGAAATCTGTAGGCATACTGTGTTGCTGATCAATATGGAAGAGGACATTATCTAGCTAAATGCCTTCATGGGACCTCAAATATTTGGAACTTTGTTAATTGGTTTTATGATCTCTCCCTCCTTTTTCTCTTTTCTAGCTGAATAAAAAGCCTCAAATTAATTTGCACGTTTATCTTCTTACACAGCTTCGCCACTGGATTAAAACCCACAGCATAACATATTTAGATCGTCATAATGTGTAAATTGTATTTACTTTATTCACATGGAATTTTTACAATTGTAATTTTGTAATAATAAGCATAGACACTTCTTTGGACACAGGATCTCATCATGTAAGGTCTACTCAGCTATTCCTCCCCCACAGCAACTGTTGTCTGGAGTTCAATGCTCAGGAGAAGTGTTGGGTGTAGATGCTAATCCAGTTGCTAGTGTGCCATGTACTGCTGCAGGATCTGTGCCATTGACACCATCTCTTGCGCCAACTGGATCAACTGGCGGCAATGTTTTCCCCCAGGATCAATGTTACATTCTGGGTGTGTGCCCAATTATGGAAAACCACAGGCCCAAACGGTTAGCTATTCCTATCCCCCAGCGTCTGGAGGAACATTCTATAGTGGATATGGTGGGATATATCCCAAGCCACACCATTGCAGCAAGTTGCTTTAGCACTTAGAAAGGCTCCCGCTTCAACCACTCCCGGTCTAGCTTCCGTAGTTGGTGCCACTGCTGCTTTTGTTTCCACAGCTTCTGCAGTGGTATCGTCTAAGACAACTTCAAGTTCAACTGCTGAAACAGAAAGACGGCCTCAACAGAGACGGAAATTTCAAGAATTACCAGTTGCTTCAAACAAAAAAGTGACACATCATCAGGTATCGTCCATCTTTCAGCTTGGTAAGGTGGTACATTATACCTTATTTAGGTAATCACTAATCGGAAGGAAAAGGGAATCAATCATGTGGAAATTACAGAAAACCTATCTCTAACTACTGGGTCCACAGTGCAGGAGAATGTCTCTATACCTATTTCAGCTACATACTACCACCAATTCTATACTTCTCACTTGTATACTTTCAATCAGAACGCTTATAGAAGAATGTCACATGACCTTATATAATGTCGCACCTTACTTTAGTTTTAATGTTACTGAAAGAGTGTTGTGTCCTGTCTCCTACAACAAACATTGTTATTACTAGTGGGAGCTATTTGAATCTTGAATATAGGGAGAAGGTTGTGGTATGTTACTTTAGTTGACACCTGTACCACGTAGTTTGCTTCAAGATGAGCGGGACTTGTTTCTGTGTAATTTAGACAGCAATCGTTTCCCTCTCTTCTTCTTCTTCTTTTTCGGAATTTGCATACTTGTATCCGGTTGTACTCAATTTTTTTCCCCCCCAACTCCTATAAATGATTGTTGATGTTTATAAACCTTAAATCATAAATTACAGGCTTATCAATCAGAGTAATATAGTTCGCCATTGATGCATGTGAGATGGAATTAAAAACATAAAAGGAATCAGTTTTTGTTGCTGATTTTTCTTAGTATAACTGTGTAGGAGTCAATACAAAACATTAAGAACACAAGATTTGATTCGCAGAAAGCAAGCTATCGAACCAGAATGCAATTAGCTTCTTTTCTCCATATATATGATTAAGCAAGTTTATATTGTTATTTCCTTTGAAGGCTTTCGGTCATGATCATCCATCCCGGACTTCTCTCCTGGTGCACGTGTCTGATGACATGAATACAAATTCCATCTGCATATCATTGACATGTCCCTGTTTCTTTATGCAATTGTTAGTACTTGACTACTTGTGTTGGTTTTATTTTTATTTTGTTCCTTCAATAAAACTGAGTGGTGCAGTTTTCATCTATTGTAAAATAACAATTTTAAGAGCATCACTATTTCCAGACCATGGTTTTTTATCTGGTCTTCCTTTCTCCTGGAAAGGATAGGAGTTTGTCTGCAAAACATGCATTATCGCGCATGAAGTAAAAAAAAATCATACCAGACATAGTACAGCTTTTAGTTTTGTAGTGTTTTTCTAGATTTCTATATCTTTTCTTTTAAATAACAGCTCGCACCACTTGACCTTACCAAATGACTAGGCAGGCAGCATGCTTATTGTGTCGACAAAAGAGAGGTCTGTTGAGTCCTTTCATTGTCCAGTATTTAAAAGTTCTTTCTGAACTTTTAGCCATGGGCGTATAGTGTCAACTGAATGCTAGCTTAATAATATTTCCTTTTTCTTCCTCTTCTTTTTTTATACTAACTTTGTTACTAATCATTCCAGGTATTTTCTCTGACCTTATCTGAAGCTGACAGGCTAGCCCTGGACTGGTCTCTGGGATCCTTTATTTACATGTTTCACAGGACTAAAAGGCTGGAGCTCAAATTGATGAGGGTTGCTCGGCAATTTACTGCATTCAAATGTTGCAGTTTGCAAACTTGCCTGTTGTTTTGCTCTTGTCCAGGGGAAAAGAGAGAGTCATTTTGCAGTAGCCTTCTGACACTTCTCATTTGCATGCATTTGCTTGCAATCATGACCGTCGTGTCCATCAAAAACCTAGCAGTAGTCTCAACACTCTGTCTCAGATTCATGACCGAAAATAGGTTGCTGTTTAATATCTGAATTTGTTTTTTCCGTTATCCTGAATTTCCCTGAACTCCATTACCAGTTATTAGTTTGGTTCTCAAATTCTTGGAGTTCATAAATTTACGCAGGGCTTCTTTGAGCAATTAACCCCTGATCTCATGACATCTCCACATTCCATTCCTAACTATTTCATCTTCTTGGGGTTGTGGTCTGTTGTTCCTACTTTGTTTAAAATTTAAAAATAACATTATTAAGGATCTGTGGACTTTTGATTTGGCTTTTTTTCAGAACTTACTTCAGGGATCAGAATGTCTTAAGCCAGGGATAAAGGATTCAGATGCAAGGACTGTCTCTACGGTGCCACCACCAAAGAAGTTGGTTCACACGGAGTCTGGTGGAATGCCACCACCACCTCCTCAACCTATGCCTCCGCCACCACCGAAGTTCACTGCAGGCAGATCACCTCCGCCGCCGCCACCAAAGTTTGCTTCACATGGATCAGCTCCCCAAATTGAGAAGAGCCAGGACCCAGTTAGAAAGAAATCAAATGATGGACCACTTTCTGGTGATGATCCTTGGGAACAGAACCATACAAAATATTCTATGCTTTTCACACGTTTTGTTTAAACCATTGTCATTGCTAAAAGCTTGTGATCTATTTCTTCAGATACTTTGCTGAAGCTTGCTGAATATGGAGAGGAGGACGATGATCTTGATGCCCTGGGCGAAGAATACCTCAAAAGCAATTTAGCACGAAAACCATCCTCGAAGCCTTTTTGGGCTGTGTGATCGTTGTTACTGTACTTTGCTGGAGAATCCCGCAAATGATGTGATCGTTGATATCACTTGCAGCTCATGTTGGATTTGGCGGGCTTTCGAGAGTTGTAACACCCAAAACATGCTCACCGTTGTGGTGACGAACTGAGAAGGATGTACAGAACTTTGGCTGATGCAGTGCTTATAACTGACAGATGAACTGGAAAAGAACCTGAGGGCGGAGTGCCAAGTTTTTTTCCTTCGTCGAGGCTTTAAAATGTTTAAGATTGATGTCATAGATGCCCTGACTGCTCGCTCATCTTGGCGAGCGTAAAATTATATGTAGTTTCATTGTTGTATTAAGTTTTGTTCTAGTGTCTCGCTAATTTCTACTTTTACCAGAGGGAGTTTTTGTTTACAAACTTCTTCAATGATCTTCTGTTTACGGCTGTAAGCAAATGTGGTAGATTTGATTCTGGTGTGTTTCATGGAACTTGATTTGACTGTCTGATGTCAACTCCAATATTTCACATTGATTGATGTTTTTTTTAAATTTTGATTGGGTCTGATAAGAAATCTACTGAAAAACCTCAACTCATTTCTCTGGGATTTGATTTGAGTGCAAGATTTGCTTGTGGTTGTTCATATGATCAGAAGAGATCCAGTAGCTGAAAATTTAGGTTGGCTTTTTTGTATCAGATTTTGTTAACTAATATCGATTTCAATTGGTGAATTTATAATTAGCTGGTCTTTAGCTTGTGCATGTTAGCATATTTGGAAATTCTGAAGCTGTTTTTTTGAAGGAAAAAAAAAAACTTGCTAACATTGCCATGGAATTAATGAGTTATCCTGGGAATATGCTCATTAAATCCCAAAAAAATGGCCCAGAACCAAGATTTAGAAATGAGAAGTCAGCTCTTTTTTTTTAGTTGCTTTTCTAGTGTGAACTCCATTGCTTCCTCTATCCACTTGTACTTCTTCTCAAGTCATTTGCTCTGTGCTTTAGTTGGATTTCCCCTTGCAATCATCTCTCTTTTAAGCTTTTGGGCTCTCAAGAGCATCTTCAAACTAGTCATTTTTAAAGAAGTTTGTAATTAGGCTGGTAATGGTTTCAAACTACAGTACACCATTGTGATGTAAATCTCTACTCTATTTATAGTGTTACAGACATCGGTTTGTTATATTTGTTACAGGAGAAGATAGAAGATCATGAAGATGATAATGAGAATAACATATTCTTGTTGTGATGTTGATCTCTTTAACTGATTCTTGTTGTGATTTGATCTTGAAGATCTGATTTTGTTGTTGTTGAGTCTGCTAACCACTTCATGGATTTGGTCAAGAGGTTGCTTCAGTTGAGGAATCTAGTAGAGACTTGATTTTCCTATCATACCCACGCAAGCTGATGGGGCGTTCACGCAGTATAAGCTTGACAGAGAGTAAAGCAAACCGAGCTGAAGACAAGCCCTTTGTGAAAATATATGCAACTTGGTCGGCTGTGTGGATGTAACGAACATGGAGTTCTCAACGGACCACTTTATCACGAACATAGTGGTAATCAATTTCTAAATGCTTCATTTTGAAATGGAAGATAAGATTGAAGGCGAAGGAGATGGAACTAATGTTATCACACAAGATTATGGGGTTTGTGAGACTGATATCCAAGTCACGGAATAGGGAGCGTAACCATGAGATTTCCGTCACCGTGTAAGCTAATTGGCGATACTCTGCTTCTGTACTAGAGTGGGAGATCGTTCAATATTTCTTAGCACTCTAAGAAATGGGACAACCACCAAGGTAGATACAATAACCACTAGTTGAATGCTTGTCATCTGGATCACCATCATAATCTGCATCCGAGAATCCTTGAAGAGAAAGAGCACTAGGTTTGTAAAACAAATCATGAGTTGTGGCTTTCTTCAGTTAACGTAATATACGTTTTACAGCCATCCAATGGGAGCTAGTGGGTTAATGCATGAACTGACATACTTAGTTCATGGCAAATGAAAGATTTGAATGAGTAAAGTTGATATACTGGAGAGCACCGACAATGCTACAATACATTGAGCCATCAGGCAAGGGATCACACCATAACGACTAAGCTTCCTCCCGGCAGGAACAGGAGAATAAATAAATTTTGCATCTTGAAATTGTGTGCGAAGTAGCAAGTAGATGATGTATTTTGTCTGAGACAGTTACAAACCGCCATTAGCATAGACAGATACAAACCGCCATTAGCAAAGTTGGCTTCCACTCCAAGAAAATAATGGAGGTTGCCCAAATCTTCATCGAGAATTGTGTACCAAGCTTCTCAATGAACTGAGAAGTAATTGTAGAATTATTTCCTGTGATCAATATGCATCCACATAAATTAGTAAAAAAATGAGGATATCTTGGTGGTGATTAATGAATAAAAAATAATCACTCTTAGATTCGTGAAATCCAATGTCTTCAAGATAGTTAGAGAAGCGTTTAAACCATACCCTTTGAGCTTGCTTCAAGCCGTAGAGAGACCTGTGTAGGTGACAAACATGATGAGGAAAGTTGAGGTCTACGAACTCTGCAGGCGGCCGCACATAGACCTCTTCTGTGAGGAACCCATGCAAGAAAGTATTGTGAGCATCAAGTTGACAAATAGGCCAGTGGTGATGGACTGCCAATGCAATAACTGTACGAATAGTAGTGTGCTTGACAACTGGACTAAATGTTTCAGTGAAATCTAGTCTATCTTGTTGATGAAACCTATCTTGGTACCCATTTTGCCTAGTTTTCAATCTCAAGTTTCTTTCCCCTTTTCAGTTTCTTGTTTCAGGGTTTTGGTGGAAGAAGAATTGCAGTTGGTTGATGACGCAGACAAAGAAGCGAACAACGCTGGTTAGATCTCGTTCTAGTGCCATCGAACCCTGAAAGATATCTCCAGATAGGAAAAACAATCCATGAGCAAATGATGAACAACTCGAATCCACGAGCAATTGAAAGAAAAAAAACTCAATTTTTATCAAAAGTTGAATACTAAAACAAAGATACAATAACCTTATATAGACAAACAAAAAAGAATACTAATTTAAGTAGAAAACCTAACTAAATAAAAGAAAATTGAAACAAATCAGAATTCAAATCAGACTAAAAGATCGACTATTGTTCAGAGTCAGATACGTTGACACGCTCAGGGCTGTTGACAGCAAAAGGCCCCTGTCAACAGACTGTATGGTCTCAACTGTTGGGAAGGCCTGTTGAAGTCAGTCTGTAGACCTGGATTGAGACTGCTATTGACGGCTGAACTTCAGGCTATCGACAATTGATGGAGGCCGTCGATAAACTCTGATGTTTTCTATCTTGATCTCCTACATCAGTCTCTCCCTCTTCAAAAAAAAACTCATCCTCAAGTTATAGTCTGAATATAGCTGCTCGATAGGATGATATTCATAGAGATCTGTTACATTGAATGTCTTGGATACCGCTATATCGTTTGAAAGATTCACAACATAAGCGTTATTACTAATCTTCTTTACGATCTTAAACGGTCTATATTTCTTTGGCTTCAACTTGCTGTATGCTCCAACTGGAATTCTCTCTCGTCAAGAACATTATTACCATATTTTCTTCCTCAAAGAATTTCTTTTGCCTCTTCATGTCAGCTGTTGCTTTATATTTGTATTAGATTTTTTCAACTTCAATCAAACATGTTATTGTACATCTGGAACCTGTTCGACCATGGTGCTAACTGCATTCACTACAATAGAAAACCCAAATGACGTCAGTTTAAAAATGACGTCAAAATGAAATGACAACCGACGTCCATTCCAACGACATTGTAAGGTGGGAAACAAATACGTCGATTTAAAACTGACGTGAAATTATTTTTTAAAAAAATCATAAAAACAACAACAGGGAGCTCGATAGCGGCCATCTCCGACACCGATGGGCTTTGCCACCACCTCTCTGCTCGTGCCTCCATTCCAACCGAATCCGACCCGCACTCCATTCCAACCCGAACCCAACCCGCTCTCCTTTCCCCTCGCGCCTCCTTCCTTTAGTACAATTGTTGCCTAGTCCTCTCGGGCCCCATCCCCTCACATCATCGTCGTCACCTCTGGCAAGGGTGGCGTCAGCAAGACCACCACCGTCGCCAACCTCGTCCTCTCCCTTGCCCCCCGCAGTCTCTCCATCGCCGTACTCGATGCCGACCTCGACCTCCGCAACCTCGACTGTTGGCAAGATCACCACCACCGCCCTCGATGCCTCCGCAATGCTGACCTCGGCCTTCGCCATCACCTCTCCCTCGCCGACCTTGGCCTCCGCAACCACCACCGCCGCCAACCTCTACCTCCTCCTCACCTGCTATTGCTCTGCTCGGAGCAGAGCTTGCTGCTCCGTGGGCTTCTCCGCCTCCTCTCTGGAGGGACCCACCTCCTTCCTTGATGTTGTTTTCTGGCTAGTGGTCCTTGACAGCGGCACGAGAGACACCATGTCCAGCTTCTGGGTGATTGAAACTGCAACGCTTCTTGGATCTCGGCGATCCCTTCGACCTGATCAAAGAAAACCCAAACCAAATCAAATCAAATCAGTAAAAAGAGAAGAAAATCAAGAAGATGAGTTCACAGGGGAATTTGAGAGGTCGGTTCATTTTTAGAACTTAACGCGCCAGATTCGAATTTTTGGGAAAAGACGTCAGTTCATTTTTAGAACCAACGTCTTAAGTATTTTTTATTTGAATTTCTAGGGAAACGACGCTGATTCATTTTTAGAACCAACATCTTAAGTATATTTTTATTTTTCTTTGGTTTGAGTTTCTATGTAGGTTCTTTGGAGAACTAAAGTTGTCAGTTTTTCAATATATTACAAAAATACCACCGCTTATATTTTTTAAGTCTACGTTAATTCTTTGGAGAACTGATGTTGCAAGTTTTTCAACATATTACAAAAGTATCACCGTCTCTATTTCATATCGTTGTGATATTGAAATTGACATCAAACGTGCGACATGAAAGCCCAATTCTGTACTACTGATTACTAAACTTCTCCCCAACTAGTATTTGAGCTAAATCTATAGGATGATGAGGTACCTTCTGATAAACAATTGCAAAAGGACACATATCCGTTGAACCATAAACCGTGCTATTGTAAGCAAACTCTGCTTGGGACAAAGCTTGATCCTATAACCTTTGTTTGTCTCCATATATGCTCCATAACAAGTTGCCTAAGATGTGATTGACAACGTTCATTTGCTCATCGGTTTGAGAATATATCGTGCTACTATACTTCAATGATGTATCAAATCTTCACCGCAGGTAGTCCAAAAAGTAGCCAAGAATTTATTATATCGATATGAAACAATGAATCTCGGCACAATATGCAATCTCACAATCTCTTAAAAGAACAATTTGGCCACGTGTGGTGCATCGAAAGTCTTATGACGAGGAATAAAGTGTGCCATCTTGTAAAATTGATCTATACCATAATTAAGATCAAATCCACTCTTTTTTGCGTACAAGGAAATCCCAACACGAAATCTATGCTCAAATCCTCCCAAATATCTTTAGAAACAGGCAAAGGTGTATGCAAACTCATTTTTTGTGCTTATCTTTTAGAAACTTGGTAAATTGGATAACTCCTCACAACGGTAGCCACGTCATTTCCCAATTGCGGTCAGTAATATCTCTCTTCAACACTAGCGATCATCTTGTCTCTTTCAAAGTGCCCTCCAAGCCCATCTCTATATAAATCTCTAATGAACTTCTCTCGCAAAGAAGTCCTTGAAACAAGTAGCCGATTTCCTTTGAAAAGAAAATCATTCACAATATGGTAGTCTTTTGTTGGTTGCCTTGTCAAACACTTTTTGCAAAGTTCTTCAAAGTCTCTTTCTCATATAACTCCTTCAAAATATCAAATCCAATGATCCCACTTTACAAAGTAATCAATAATTGTACCCTTCTACTCAATGCGTCAGGAACTTTATTATCGACCCCGGACTTGTGTCGAATCACAAATGTTGAATTGCTCAAAATAAGATGCCCACCTTGCATGCATCTTGTTGTGTGCTTTTGATTCTTGAAGTGTTGGAATGATTGATGACCTGAATATGACATAAAGTCATTAGCTATGAGGTAGCTCTCTTATGTTTTCAAAGAATGATAGACTGCACACAACTCTTACTTATAAGTAGACCACTTCTGTAACACCCTGCTCCCCAGTGTACGTATCACAGTATCGGTACGCGAAACGACGTATAAAATTGATTTGACCTCTGTGGTAGTCCGTTTGAGCCGATTTCAGTTTTAAAAATCATTTTCTAATATTTGATATTTTTTAGGATTTTCTGGAATTTTTCTGGATTATTTTGGAAAATCTCCGTAGTCGGTGTCGACTAATACCGATAACCGACCTTCCGTGGATCTCCGCAGTCGGTGTCGACTAATACCGATAACCGACCTTCCGATTTTTATTTCACAAATGGAGTTGTATTTTGAGAATCGGCTTTCACCATATGTCTTAGGATAATATGAGCTACGTTCGGGCATTTTCGGGAATTTTCTGATTTTATCGAAAATCCGGCCAAACCGGTGTCGCCCGTATCGGCAAGACACTCCGGGATTTTTAATTGGCAAACCGGATTGAGTTTCGACAAACCGTTTTCATATTACGTCTCAGTATAATATTTCCTATTTTCTGTAATTTTTGGACACTGTTCGGGTCTGGTCAAATATGGGGCTAATATAATAATAACTAAATATTATTTTTTTATCTTTCTTTTCTTTCTTTTCTTCTCCTTTCTTCTCCATTTCTCTGGAGAGCTCCGCCACCGCCATACTGTGTAGCCCAAACCGCCTCTCTCTCTCCCAATAAAATCCCACTCTCTCTCTTCTCTCTCTCACTCTCCCAAACACACACTCTCTCTCTTACCTCTCTCCTCTCTCTCTCTCTTCCCTCTTTTCTCCTCTCTCTCTCTAAATCTCTCTCTCCCTCAACCCACTCTGTTCTCAGACCGGAAGGCCAGACGGCCGCCGGCAGGCCGCCGCGCCACTGGTGGCCGACCGCCGCCGCGACGGAGCCCCGGCAGCCCGGCCGCGACCCCCAGGCCGCGCGCCGGCCGTCGCTGCGCCCAAGACCCGCAGCCCAGGCTGTGCCCAGCAGCCCAGGCCGCGCCCGAGCTCAGCCAGCCATCTTCTCCCTCCTCCTTAGTCGCCGCCCGGGGCCGGCCTGAACCACCCCCGGCGTCGTCGCCGGCCCGTTTCAGGCGGCATCGCCGGCCAGCCCAGCTGGCCGGCCGAGCAGCAGGCGACAACGGCAGCAGCTCCTCTGCTGCCGCTGCTATTTCTTGATTGGTTCGGGGAAACCCGAACCCATTAATCCTTTCGGGTTGGGTTTCAAACCCATTAAACTCCCATGAGCCCAATTACCCAACTTAAGTTAATGTGTCTGGGTTGTGGATTTGGACCCGACACGTTATGAACCAAACCCGCATCCGAAACCCATTACAGGTATATTAACAGAAAACCCTCTGTTACTTTTCAGTATTTGCGTTTTAATTATTTTTATTGACATAATTAACTCATTTTGTATGAATTAGTATTCGGGCGACATCGGGAGCATCCGGACTCGGATTTGGACGATTCTGGATCCGTTGCGATCGTAGGAAAGAGAGCTACCTTCTCATGATCAGTTTGTGAGTGTTTTTGTTTTATAAATTATTTTTCTAGTCTATTAATTGAACTTGGTTGCTGTATTAATTACCGGTAAATCCTAATTGGTACACCATATTAAAACATTGTAATAAACACTGTACTTAAATATGTCGGATACCTAATAGACATAGAGGGTAACACTGGATACCTATTAGGTCATGTTCATGGACCACTGACACCCGGCCCTCTATGCCACCATATGTTTGGACACTATCATGTCATGTATCGTATCACAGTAACGTTACCTGCATACGGTTCCACAGATACGCGATGACACAACACTGTCACTAGACATGCATGCTAGATACTGTTACTATAATTCACAGGACATGATATTATATGATACACAGACTACCATTATTACATGTACTGTTACATGGATTATGGCCACATATTTATGTTCCACTAGTACAAGGATAAGTACCGCATGTCATATTATTGTTATCATCCTTACACTGAGACGATAGTTCACTGTACATGATATTAGACACTGCCCATAGGTATTACTTATACATGTTGCACCGATACTATGACGCGTCACATCAGTTACTCATATGCACTACTTCACAGACTACCGTCATCACATATGTTGTGATCATCATTATATAGATTCTCTGCATATCACTGTTGCACGTGCATGTATGCTTTCTCTATGGATCCCTGTTCATAGTACATGTACTATTGTTTCATGTTACCGTATTCATGTTATGTGATTGTTTCCTGTTATTAATATGGATATTCCCGATACTGGACTTGAGAGCTGTTGATATGCTATATGTGGACTTCCACATCTATTGATCCCGTTTCCCGTTATATTGTTCCCGTTATATTGATCCCGTTATATTGTTTCTGATTCCTGTTATATTGTTCTATGCTATCAACAGAGCTCTGGTCCAGTTATCATGTTACTCGTATCACATATTGTAATGGTACTTGTTACATTGTATATTTGACATATCAGATCATAAAGTTAACTCGGGTATGGGGGAGACTTGACGGTTGATTAGATCTTATCGGGTGATGTACTGGATCCATATTGTTAGTCCCACTGTAGGGGACGGTAGTGCTACCTACCACTAGCTCCATGAGCTCCCGTTACTTGATTCGTGCTCCCCTCTTAGCGGAGGGCCCTGGTCTCAGCAGCCAGGGGTCCGTTTAAGGCCGTGATCCCGGGTATGCACGGGATACATCCACCCGATAAGAACTCCTCGACCATGGGTTTCCAATTAACATAATAAAACAGTATACACAATAGTGACGTTGGGAACACTTGTTATTTGGTCACTCTCTCGTCTGGATAATGGTACCCGTAGGCCATGTCCGGATGGGTTCGACTGGAGTGCGGGCTCCAGTATGAACTGCCAGTGGTATGGGACACTGGAAGAGATTGATTAACATATCAGGTGGTACTGATTGCTACTATTGTATAAATAACATGACTTGCCTGATACATGCTTACTACTTGTTACTGTTCCTTGCCTGATACATGTTTAATTGTACTTGTTATTGTACCTGATCATTTATCCGATATCATGTTACATGTTTATTTGTTACTTTACCCGATACATGTTACACTTTCTGTAGTAGCATACTATTCATGCATATGTGCATATATTCTATTTTCTGTATACCTTGCATACATCATTACTATCTATGCACCACACCGTATACTGGTTAGGTAGCATATGCACATCTGCATGTTCACTGCTATCACATCACCACTAGCATGTACACTCGTCACCACTAGATAACATTATATATTATATAAACTGGATACGATTAGAGACATGACCAGATGATAACCGGTTAGGTAATGACGGCATTAAAAGATGACCTGTTTATATATTTCTATTGCTTATATGTTTATAGGTTGCTACTGCTTATTATATCCTTATTATATGATATATTATATCCTTATTATATGGTATCACTAGTCTCACATTATGTATTTTATCTTAGTATCGTGCTTGTATTACTAATATATATTATACTTAGTATCGTGCTTGTATTACTACTTTATATATATTACTGCCTCCTTCATTTTACCACTCACTAGGTCGCTTTCTGACGATCCTGGGTTTGCGTGTCCAGATTGGAGATCCGCGTACCGTATTTTCCGAGAGTGCTTTGGAGTCACATAGGAGATTCCTCATCGAGACACTTCATAGGTATCTTTATGATTTATTGTTGTTCTCTTATTTGTCCCTATTTTCCTATCTGTTATGATCACTCACCCTTTTCTGCAGGTATTCTTGTACTTATTTCATGTTGGGACCCATGTCTATATTGAGGTAATGTACTGTACTGAGGCTTAACGTACGCGTGAGTGTGTTTTCACCTCGCGTATGTACGTCGCCATAACGTCCCCGTACCTACGGGATCGGGGCGTTACATTGTGGTATCAGAGCTTAGGTTCACACCTGGTGTGGGTAACCACCTGGGTTAATCCTCGGGCTCTTACCTACAGTACAATCAGGTGCAGATTAACTAATCTGTATCTGCATTTGGGGATTCCAGCAACGAGTACAAGAATACCATGACCTTGATGATTCACTCCTTGACTCGCTTATGTTCCTTCCTTCCTTCCAGTTGTCAACCAGAACATCCGATTTCCTTCTCGATTTCCTTGCATCGTCTTGTTTCCCATCCGTTCGAAGTAGTTCACTACCGTACTTCTCCATCCCGGGTTCCTTCTAGATAGCAGAGTGCGCAGCGGAAGTGTCGCGGACCCGTCACCTTTAGACTTTGGAGTTGAAAATCTTGTTCTCACACCTAAATGGAAATTGTGAGGACGCAATTTTTGTAAGGTGGGGAGAAATGTAACACCCTGCTCCCCGGTGTACGTATCACAGTATCGGTACGCGAAACGACGTATAAAATTAATTTAACCTCTGTGGTAGTCCGTTTGAGCCGATTTCAGTTTTAAAAATCATTTTCTAATATTTGATATTTTTTAGGATTTTCTGGAATTTTTCTGGATTATTTTGGAAAATCTCCGTAGTCGGTGTCGACTAATACCGATAACCGACCTTCCGATTTTATTTCACAAACGGAGTTGTATTTTGAGAATCGGCTTTCACCATATGTCTTAGGATCATATGAGCTACGTTCGGACATTTTCGGGAATTTTTCTGATTTTATCGAAAATCCGGCCAAACCGGTGTCGCCCGTATCGGCAAGACACTCCGGGATTTTTAATTGGCAAACCGGATTGAGTTTCGATAAACCGTTTTCATATTACGTCTCAGCGTAATATTTCCTATTTTTTGTAATTTTGGACACTGTTCGGGTCTGGTCAAATATGGGGCTAATATAATAATAACTAAATATTATTTTTTTTTTATCTTTCTTTTCTTTCTTTTCTTCTCCTTTCTTCTCCATTTCTCTGGAGAGCTCCGCCACCGCCATACTGTGTAGTCCAAACCGCCTCTCTCTCTCCCAATAAAATCCCACTCTCTCTTCTCTCTCTCACTCTCCCAAACACACTCTCTCTCTTACCTCTCTTCTCTCTCTCTCTCTCTCTTCCCTCTTTTCTCCTCTCTCTCTCTAAATCTCTCTCTCCCTCAACCCACTCTGTTCTCAGACCGGAAGGCCAGACGGCCGCCGGCAGGCCGCCGCCCACTGGTGGCCGACCGCCGCCGCGACGGAGCCCGGCAGCCCGGCCGCGACCCCCAGGCCGCGCGCCGGCCGTCGCTGCGCCCAAGACCCGCAGCCCAGGCTGTGCCCAGCAGCCCAGGCCACGCCCCAGCCCGGCCAGCCATCTTCTCCCTCCTCCTTAGTCGCCGCCGGGGGCCGGCCTGAACCACCCCCGGCGTCGTCGCCGGCCCGTTTCAGGCGGCGTCGCCGGCCAGCCCAGCTGGCCGGCCGAGCAGCAGGCGACAGCGGCAGCAGCTCCTCTGCTGCCGCTGCTGTTTCTTGATGGGTTCGGGGAAACCCGAACCCATTAATCCTTTCGGGTTGGGTTTCAAACCCATTAAACTCCCATGAGCCCAATTACCCAACTTAAGTTAATGGGTCTGGGTTGTGGATTTGGACCCGACCCGTTATGTACCAAACCCGCATCCGAAACCCATTACAGGTATATTAACAGAAAACCCTCTGTTACTTTTCAGTATTTGCGTTTTAATTATTTTTATTGACATAATTAACTCATTTTGTATGAATTAGTATTCGGGCGACATCGGGAGCATCCGGACTCGGATTTGGATGATTCTGGATCCGTTGCGATCGTAGGAAAGAGAGCTACCTTCTCATGATCAGTTTGTGAGTGTTTTTATTTTATAAATTATTTTTCTAGTCTATTAATTGAACTTGGTTGCTGTATTAATTACCGGTAAATCCTAATTGGTACACCATATTAAAACATTGTAATAAACACTGTACTTAAATATGTCGGATACCTAATAGACGTAGAGGGTAACACTGGATACCTATTAGGTCATGTTCATGGACCACTGACACCCGGCCCTCTATGTCACCATATGTTTGGACATTATCATGTCATGTATCGTATCATAGTAACGTTACATGCATACGGTTCCACAGATACGCGATGACACAACACTGTCACTAGACATGCATGCTAGATACTGTTACTATAATTCACAGGACATGATATTATATGATACACAGACTACCATTATTACATGTACTGTTACATGAATTATGGCCACACATTTATGTTCCACTAGTACAAGGATAAGTATCGCATGTCATATTATTGTTATCATCCTTACACTGAGACGATAGTTCACTGTACATGATATTAGATACTGCCCATAGGTATTACTTATACATGTTGCACCGATACTATGACGCGTCACATCAGTTACTCATATGCACTACTTCACAGACTACCGTCATCACATATGTTGTGATCATCATTATATAGATTCTCTGCATATCACTGTTGCACGTGCATGTATGCTTTCTCTATGGATTCCTGTTCATAGTACATGTACTATTGTTTAATGTTACTGTATTCATGTTATGTGATTGTTTCCTGTTATTAATATGGATATTCCCGATACTGGACTTGAGAGCTGTTGATATGCTATATGTGGACTTCCACATCTATTGATCCCGTTTCCCGTTATATTGTTCCCGTTATATTGCTCCCGTTATATTGTTTCTGATTCCTGTTATATTGTTCTATGCTATCAACAGAGCTCTGGTCCAGTTATCATGTTACCCGTATCACATATTGTAATGGTACTTGTTACATTGTATATTTGACATATCAGATCATAAAGTTAACTCGGGTATGGGGGAGACTTGACGGTTGATTAGATCTTATCGGGTGATGTACTGGATCCATATTGTTAGTCCCACTGCAGGGGACGGTAGTGCTACCTACCACTAGCTCCATGAGCTCCCGTTACTTGATTCGTGCTCCCCTCTTAGCGGAGGGCCCTGGTCTCAGCAGCCAGGGGTCCGTTTAAGGCCGTGATCCCGGGTATGCACGGGATACATCCACCCGATAAGAACTCCTCGACCATGGGTTTCCAATTAACATAATAAAACAGTATACACAATAGTGACGTTGGGAACACTTGTTATTTGGTCACTCTCTCGTCTGGATAATGGTACCCGTAGGCCATGTCCGGATGGGTTCGACTGGAGTGCGGGCTCCAGTATGAACTGCCAGTGGTATGGGACACTGGAAGAGATTGATTAAAATATCAGGTGGTACTGATTGCTACTATTGTATAAATAACATGACTTGCCTGATACATGCTTACTACTTGTTACTGTTCCTTGCCTGATACATGTTTAATTGTACTTGTTATTGTACCTGATCATTTATCCGATATCATGTTACATGTTTATTTGTTACTTTACCCGATACATGTTACACTTTCTGTAGTAGCATACTATTCATGCATATGTGCCTATATTCTATTTTCTGTATACCTTGCATACATCATTACTATCTATGCACCACACCGTATACTGGTTAGGTAGCATATGCACATCTGCATGTTCACTGCTATCACATCACCACTAGCATGTACACTCGTCACCACTAGATAACATTATATATTATATAAACTGGATACGATTAGAGACATGACCAGATGATAACCGGTTAGGTAATAACGGCATTAAAAGATGATCTGTTTATATATTTCTATTGCTTATATGTTTATAGGTTGCTACTGCTTATTATATCCTTATTATATGATATATTATATCCTTATTATATGGTATCACTAGTCTCACATTATGTATTTTATCTTAGTATCGTGCTTGTATTACTATTATATATATTACTGCCTCCTTCATTTTACCACTCACTAGGTCGCTTTCTGATGACCCTGGGTTTGCGTGCCCAGATTGGAGATCCGCGTACCGTAGTATCCGAGAGTGCCTTGGAGTCACATAGGAGATTCCTCATCGAGACACTTCATAGATATCTTTATGATTTATTGTTGTTTTCTTATTTGTCCCTATTTTCCTATCTGTTATGATCACTCACCCTTTTCTGCAGGTATTCTTGTACTTATTTCATGCTGGGACCCATGTCTATATTGAGGTAATGTACTGTACTGAGGCTTAACGTACGCGTGAGTGTGTTTTCACCTCGCGTATGTACGTCGCCATAACGTCCCCGTACCTGCGGGATCGGGGCGTTACAACTTCTGCCTTGCCTCATTCAACTTCTCACTTAGGAAAGCAATAAGACTCTTTTCTTGTGAAAGAATCGCTCTAATACCGACTCCACAAGCATCACACTCTAACTTGAATACCTTCTCGTATTTGAAAAGGCTAATATGAGTACATGAATAAGCTTATTCTTGATTAATGTGAATGCCTCATCTGTCGCTTTAGTCCAAAGAAAAGAATTTTTTTCTTCAAGCAATCAGTAATAGGTGCTACCAAATACAAAAATTTTAGATGAAACACTGGTCGAAAGTAGCTAAACCATGAAAACTTCTCACCTCTGTGGCACTTTTAAGTACATACCAATCTCGTTTTGCTCTTACTTTCTCCTTATCCACACGGATCCCTTGAGAACTAACTACAAATTCTAAGAATACCAAACTAGTAGTCATGAAGCTGCACTTCTTCAGATTGATGTATAACTCATTGGTTTGTAAAATTGTCAACACTTCCCGTAGATGTTGTATATGTTCATCCTCACCCGAACTATAGATAAGGATGTCATCAAAGTATACAACCACAAACTTTTCTAGAAATGATTTCAACACTTGATTCATGAATATCATGAAAGTACTAGGTGCATTCAATAATCCAAAGAGCATGACCATCCACTCATATAATCCCTCTGGAGTTTAAAAGATGTCTTTCATTCGTCTCCCGGTCTAATACGGATTTGATGGTAACCACTCCTGAGGTCAATCTTCAAAAATATGCATGAATCTCTCAATCTATCCAATATATCATCAAGTCGAGGTATGAAAAATTTGTAGCGAATTGTGATCTTATTGATTGCTCAGCTTTCTACACGCATGAGCCAACTCTCATCCATTTTTGGTGTTAAAAGTGCGGTTATGGAACGTGGACTCGTAGTCTCTATAATATGTTCTTTGCGTATCAACTCTTAAATCTTCTCTTTCAGACCTTCATATCTGGTAGTGTGAAAGATTCAGTGTACTAGCTCCTGGAATAAGATGAATATGATGCTAGATGTTTCTCATGGGTGATAATCCTTCCGAAAGCTCGTCGTACACAACTCCTTTAAACTCTTCCAACAATGGCTTGATCTTTTCGGGAATTTCAGCGAGTTGAGTAACATTTTCTTTGACCGCTAAAGCAAATCTTTACTTTGTTTCTTTCGATTCCACTAAAAACTTGTCTTGATTGCGTATGATTATGAATTTTGGCTCTTTTTCTTTTGTAGGCTTTGGAGGAGGTGGAATCAGCCTCATGGCAACACTTTTCCCCTTCTAATTGAATATATAGATGCTCATTTTACCTTTATGAGTTGCATCAATATCATGTTATCATGGTCTCTCCAAAAAAATATGACATGTATCCATATCAATCACATCACAAGTAATCAAATCTTGATAAAATTTATCAATTGTAAAAATATGATATAAATCTATTACCTTGATGGAGAGACCCTTTTTGATCCAACCAATGGTATAAGAATGAGGGTGATTCTTTCTCTAACTTCAAATAGTCAACGAGTGCTCTAGAGACGATATTCTTGCAACTTGCGTTATCAATGATGAGGTTGCAAATTTTTCTTGACCGTACACTTTGAATAAAAAATTTGATGTCGTTGCATAGTGTCAGGGGCCTTTGGTTGCACAACAATCTCTGAACAATACAAGTTGCATAAGTGAGTAGTTGATGCAAGGGTAGTTGATAAGGGGGTGGTTGTAGTGGAGGTAGTTGATTTGGTGGCAGTTGATGTGGGGCGGTTTGTCAAGGTGGAGGTGGTGGTGGAAATTAGTTGATAGATGATCTCATTCACTTTGATATTGATCATCGATCTTGAGGGACAATATCTTGAGTTCTTGAACCACGCTGTTCAAAGTTGACTTGATATTGCCGACCTCCCTTTCAGATGTGCACATCCTTGTGGAAAGGTTTTGCAATCTATCGCCGTCTCCTGTCATCGCCAGAAAGTAGTATAAGCTCTGCCCACTTGACGCAGACAACAAAACGAATAACGCAGACTAGATCTCGTTCTACTACCAACGAACCCTGAAAGATAACTCGAGGTAGAAAAAGCACTTGAATTCATAAGTAAAAGATGAACAACTCTAATCCACAAGCAGTTGAAAGGAAAAAAGACTCAATTTAATTATTATCAAAAGTTAAATACTAAAACAAAGATACAATTGTATTTTATAGGTAAATAAAGAAGACTACTAATCTAATTAAACAAAAAAAAGAAATAAATTGAAATTCAAATCAGACTGAAAAATTGACTCATGCTCAGAATCAGATACGCTGACCACCCATGCTTGTCGACAGTAAAAGGCCCCTGTCGACAAACTGTATAGTCTCAACTTTTGGAAGGCCTGTTGAAGTCAATCTGTCGACATGGTTGAGGCTGCTATTGACAGCTGATGGATGCCGTCGACAACTCTGTTGTTTTCTGCCTTCATCCCGGACATCAATTGATCTGTTTGGCCGTCATCGCGAGCCTGCTGAGTTTTATTTTATTTTATTTTTTTATTTTTTTTAGGTCTCTAAAATTTCCATTCACAGAGCTACACCTGCAAACCATGATGAGATTTATGTCAGGGTTTCTCCTTCTTGGGTTGAAGGTATTCTTCAAAGACGATTCTTTTGTGGGAGATAATGTTTTCTCAATTCACATTACAATGTGCATATGACTGTGATAATGTATCAAATGGTAATTTGCTAGGCAAAAGAAGAGGAATATTGTGGATCCTATCAATTATGTCAGGATCCTTTTAAACTTGAAATTTAATTTAGACAAGCCTTTCTCTTCTAGTTAACAATTCTCAAGTACAACCCATAATCTCTTTACTGTAGAGAAAACAGTAAAGTAAGTCCAAGCTGCATCAATTTTCCATTTTGGATGAAGTTGCAAGGCAGGAAGGCTGTTTGTTTTTTGTTCATCTGTTTTGTGGGCCATCTTTTGTTTTAGATGAGATGCATGTCATAAGAGTTCACCTGAGTTTTGCAAGAAATGGGGAAGTATCATTTCACTCTTCCCTATCTATCTAAACACCGGAAAAGAAAAATGAGAAAACCTTTTTTCTTTTTCTCTTTTCCTTTTTACACAGTCATTTTCTCACTTTCAGGATGCTACAGTTAATTTTGTGATCATGTAAATCTCATTTGTAATAAGTTATAGCTGAAACAGTTAATTTTATGATCATGTAAATCTCACTTGCATTCTAATTACAGTCTAATTTTTATTTTTCTTAATTAAATTTTATTTTTTTAGTATTTTGCGGTCAACTTTGTGGTCAACTTTTTCACTTCCACTTCCACATTACCATCCAAACACTGAAAAAGGCGTAACATTTTTTAAATCACACTTCTCAACAATATCCAAACACCGGAAAACTTATTAACCAATTTTCAAGTTCCAAAGGGAACTATTACTACTTCCTCAATTCCACCCCTAACCAAACAGCCCCTAAGTCAAAGTGTCAAGTTAGGGCTTTGATTGTTACCTTGATGCATAAATGTTATGTGGTGCTTCTTAAATTTTGTTTCAATTACCTCCTTAAGCATTATTCAATAAATTTTGCATAAGTTCAAAAGGATTTGAATGGAATGTTTTGGGTGTGTGACAAATTGGATCAGTTCCATATTTCAGTCGAATGACAAATCATCAAGTGGAAACATGATAAATTACTATCAGTTTATTTTTAGTTACTCTCAAGCTGGTTTAGATGGCACAGATTGTTTCCTAAACCTAAATGTTGTAGTATTATATGTTTTGGAATACTCGAAAGCGAATCATTTACACTAAAGTGATCTGTGTCCGATCACTTAAATGAGTATCTATAATTCTGGCATGGTATTTTTTTGAAACTGCAAATCCTAAATCTGATGCCAGAGGGAAGAATGTGAATATGTGCCGGCTCACCGAAATGAGTACATGCGATTTTTCCATTGTGTTTCTAACAAGACAAGTCCTAGATCTGGTGCTAGACTGAAGAACCTTCTTCTATTGATGTCTTCTACAATTTGGAAGGCTGGAAGATTTTCTGAACCTGTATGTGTGGCCTGACTTTAAAACTACACATATTTGCTAGTAAGTGCAGATTAAATGATTGGCATGGATGTTGTTTTAATCTAACTCCAAGACTGCAGTAATAATATGAGGGAAAGAATCAAGGAGAGTCACCATTGCTTCTTCCTTACAGTAAACATAATTGTATATCTGCATCACAAATTATTGTCTGCACATTTGGTGTGGTGCAATAAAATCTAGTTCCTTGAAAGTAGACCTCTAATTTTGTCCCTTGGCTTTTATGTTCTATTTCGATAAAAATGTTTTCCATCATTGTCTTGGTGCTCATTATGTTCAGTTTTATAGTTGTATGCCCAAGCGAACATAGTTACTACTTGTTAGAAATATTAATGACTAACACGTGACTCATGTGAAATATGTGATCCATGTGAAAGACACCCCTCATGAAATCAACTAGATCTTAAAATCTCTCCATGATTATAAGAACACATGGGACTCATGGGATTCATATACCATGTGTTTCTCATTCTTTCTCTCAGTCAATATTTTACTATTCTTTATCTCAGTCAATATTTTCCCATTTTATCTCCTAAACCAGCGTAAACATGTGACCATTATGTGTATATATACACAACCAAGAAGCATACCTAATGGTATCTTGTCTTTACACAAATAAGTCTTTTTCTTCTTCTTATTTATTGGTATGTAGACCGTGTGTCTGCAAGCCCAAAACTAAGTTATGTCTCTCTCCTTTAACATTTCAGATAGGTTGCAACTTTTTTCAGGATAAAAAACATACACCATCGCGTAGGCAATGAACAGGTGAACCCAATTTGTGTGGCAGCTATAAATAAACAGAAATAGTTTTCTGAACCTTTTTCCCAAGCTCTGTATGTTTCTTTGAGTTCGAGTATGTCATAGTTCGAAAGAAAGACATTTGTGTTTAATTTCTCTATGTCTGCTACCTCAAGATGTTATGTATGTGTCTGCCTCTTGGTACCTTTAATCAAACTGAAATTACATTTTCTAACCTTGGAAATTTCGTGATATCTGTTATTTTAATTTTGTGGTAATTTAAATCTCATTTGTAATAAATTGTAACTCAAAATAGTGAATTTGTGGTCATGTAAATTTCACTTGCAGTCTAATTACACTCAAAAAAAACTTCATAATTAATATTTATTTTAATATTAATTTACGGTCAACTTCTTCACTTCCACTTTCACATTACTAATCAAACATCGAAAAATACAATAGACTTTTCCACTTACATTTTTACATTACAATCAAACACCGAAAAGCACAGTCAATACAAATACATGTATTTTGATATTAAAAGCCTAAAATATACAACATGATACATGGCCAATCATTACTAACTTGACCTAGATTTGCTGAAAATTGTGAAAAATTAAATGACTAGGAAAACCCTCGGCTAATTTCCGGAAGGGGCATTTCGTTACCCCATGTCGAACCATAATTCAGAAAAAAAACTCAGCTTTATAATTTTATTCGCTTCAGTCACCTCTTTTTTTAAGTAAGAATGTAGCGCTCAGCGCTGAAGCGCTCATCAGCGACGAAAAACGACAGTAATTTGATTTTTATCTAGAGAAATCAATTTTACAATTTAATGAGATCATTCATAAAACTTCACCTCTTCGTCAAAAATGATAAATTTTTTGACCTGATGCAGACCTGCAATTGGAAGGTTGGGAATAATAGTCAAGAACTGTCCATATTGGCTGAATGGGGAGTTGAATGAGCAATGAGCAATAGCTAGGCCACACCAAGAAGATGAGCATGTGTATCTGCATTTAAGCAGCAAGGATTCAATTGTTATTTCAAGAGTTTTGTTTTAGATTTGATGCAGTTAGTATTGTTTCTCAATGTCTGAGGCTTAGGGTTAAACTTTACTCTTACTTAGTATACTATAGTGGAAAGTGACGGCTATAATCCTCTCGCCTCTCTATAATTATCCAAGAATAGAGTATACGCATAGCCCAGTTTCTTGTATATTGTGTACTATTGTTTTCAGTATCAATGAAATTTACTTGATATCCCAAAAAAAAAAGAAGATGGGGGGTGAAAGATAGCCCCATCAATTAGAAAACGAAAATGCTTTTAAGTAATCGCTTCAAAAAAGCAGATTGCTTCGAAAATAACTATGATCATCACTGTATAAAAGACTGTGATTATCGTTGCAGACCTCACAAAAATATTTTGTTTCTACGAGGACTCTCTTAACTAGAAAAAAATAATAATCAATATATATATATATATATATGAAATGAAAGTAGTGTTTTTCAAATAAAATCATTAAATTTGAAAAAAGAAAAAAGAAAAAACCCTACTTTTTCAAAACACTATGATTTTCTTTAAATAAAAACACATTTATGGAGCCAAACCTAATTGAATAATATTCGCTGCTTAGAGATCTCCGCGCACGTGCAATGCACGGGATCGCTTCGTCGTTGGGTTTTTAACTCCTCTCACTTGGAGATAATGAAGAAACGGTCATCCTCTAATTTCGAAAAAAGTTTTAAAAAAAAAAAAATCTAAAATTCGCAGTTTATTGGTTTTTTTGTAGACGTCCTCTCTTGGGCTCGATTGTTCTCGGTCCTCTCCTCAATTGAGAGAGAGACAGTAGAGAGAGAGAGCGAGGATTTGGGAGCTCAACTGCATCTTCTCTTCTATTGAGCTGCCGCGATCAAGCTTCTGATGATTCTCCCAGGTTGCAGCTACTGTCC
This sequence comes from Agave tequilana, assembly GCA_038442645.1. Taxonomy (NCBI): domain Eukaryota; kingdom Viridiplantae; phylum Streptophyta; class Magnoliopsida; order Asparagales; family Asparagaceae; genus Agave; species Agave tequilana. The sequence continues at coordinate 20,317 of JAVJIF010024431.1, read as the reverse complement.
TTTTTCTCTAATTTTCATTCGATTTTCAGCTGAGTACTAATCGATAGAGCTCAAAGATTACTTTTTGATTGGTTGGTTCTTCCCGCTGACCCAAATCCTCATTTGGGTCCTAGGGTTTTTGCTCATTTTAGTGAATATTGATTGATTTTGGATCCATGGACTGTTCTCTTTGATGGGTTTTTTCCGCAAAGGTGCTTCTTTTATTAGAATCGTCATAAGGATTTGAATCATTGCTTTCAATGGATACAAAGGTCAATCAGAGGAGAACAGAACCTGAGAGCTGCCCTTTAAGAAGATTCATTAAAAGACATATATCAAAAGATGATTCATGTGAGTCTCAAGGACGTTCTTTGGGGACTTCAATGGCTTCTGCTAGTGGGAACAATGGAGACCCTTTGTTGAGTTCAGAGGAATTTGTGAGAGATGAGAGTGCTTTGTTGAGCTTGCATCCATGGATTTTTAGGAAAGAAAGCTATGGAGAAGGGATGAGCATTGGTGTTGATGGAAGAAGAGGCTCTCTTAGGAGTAGGAGGCTTGGAAGATTTTCGGTTAAGCCAGTAGTAACTTTTAGGGGCAACTGCATCACTCCTTTCGCCGAACATGTTGGAATTGAAGAGTATGTTCTTAGTTCTCTTCCGAATTCACCTGTGCCGAGTTTGAGACCGTTTATTGTAACTGATGGGAGCAGAATAATTAGCAAGTCCAGTTTCGACTCTTTCAGCATGCAACCAGAAAATGGGTTGTGTAGGGAAGATTTGTTGCACAAAGAAGCTGATGGAGCTAGTGTGGGAGTGAAGAGGGCTGTGATTGGGATTCCTCTTCTCCCGGACTCGAGAAAGCTGAGAAGAAAGAGCATTGAGTTGCAGCATGGAAGAGCGGAGTCTTCTAACTATCAGAAACCTTGCAAAGCTTCGCTGGAAGGTAACCTCAAAATCTCATGCTTATTATGTGAACACCTCTATTGTTGTTTAGTTATTCTTGGCTATATTAGCACATATGTCAACAAAGATACTTTAGCTTGTGATTATAATATGTAGGATGAAAAGGTCCGTTTGGATTTGTACAGTATGATTCATTTTACAATTTAACAATCTGAAGCTCAGATGTGTATTGAAATTCTTAAGAACTTCTTGTTATTTAATTGCTACCTCTTTTCTGACATAAATTGTCTGGAACCAGTGGGTGAAGGGTTCAGCTACCTGTTGATACCCAAAAACTTTCTGCATTAGGCTTAATATATAACACAAATGTTCTGTATTGGATCATCTTTATGAAGAGAAATTTGACTGCTAACTAATTGAGGATAATAAAAAAAAATTCCATGTCATCTTTTTTTTATACAATATTTGCCAGTGCTTAAACTACAGTGTCCTCGCTGGATGGTACAACAACTTGCATTATGATGATCTGTTTGTTATCATTAGCTGAGTTTGGGACCTTCTTATGGCCCCATCAACATAGCTTTTTCCCATGCTTGCATTTATAATATATGAAGAGTTATTAAGGACTTGTGGACCAATCTTCGTTGCATCGCACAGAAAAAAAAATATCTATACTTTCCTTTTCCCGTTTTCTTTTTATACATGACTTTTTTGTTTAATCGTGTTAGGATTACCCTTAAGTTAAAAATAGTAGTAGATATTTATTTTTCACTCTGCTTCATGACATGAATATATTGAATTTTGTTTCTGATTCCCTATTGGCACGTAACTTAGGGCATTTAGATATGAATGACAGAATGAGTAATCACATATGGTCCAATTTCTTTAATAAGTTTTGTGATAAACCTGTTTCACTTGAGACAGAGTCCCCATGAGGCATTTCGAGATATATGACTTGATAATAGAATTAAACCATTGGTTAGTACAGGACTCATATGATGTAGGGTGTGAAAATTGTTATTATAGGTTGTCCTAAAAGTGATGGAAGCTCAGTTAGAAATCAGGGTTTACCTTATCATATTCAAACAAGATATAGCAAAAGTGACAATTTTTATCTCGATACAAAAGAAAATGCATATTTGGTGAATCATGGTTGCAGACTTCTCGTGCAACAAATTCAATAAAAGTACTCTTCATTGCCCCCCAATTGAATTTCATTCCGAGAAGGAACCTTATAGAGTGTTATCTTCAACATATTCTTCTCTATATTACAAATTTTCTTGCTGTCAACCCTTAACTTTGCAGTTAGTATTGAAGACAAGAAAACATAATTATCTCAAGTTAGCCTTGCAGTTATTCCCAAAGTAAACTGCAGAATCTGCTTCTTGTTTCATCCATCACATAATCTTATCTAGAATTGTGGAAAGCATTTTAAGGGTCTTCAACTTACAGTACTAACCCATGGCTGCTTCCATCCATCTAATGACTTCTTATGTCATACACTGGAAAACCTGAATTTTGTTTTCATTTTTCTGTTAATCTCATATGAAAGTGGCCCACTTAACCTTGGTTTTTGCATTGGATTCCTATTAAATTTAACTGATATTAAGGGTGCCCATATGATTGTCACATTTATATAGTTATTTGGTCACTTGAAAATAGAAAAAATACCATGATGGAAAGGTTTATTTTCAAGGGATCTTTTTGCAAATGTGCGACCCACTTTTCTCCTCCTGAAAAGAAAACAAAAACTTACGCTCATTTTGGTTGTGAGAATCCATCAGAAAATAAACAGAGTTTTTGTGCAAGGAAACAAGGAGCAGAGAAAAGCGGATCCATTGCAATTAGGGTTTGCAGAATTGAAGAGATCTTCTACAACTTCTTCCTTCAATTCATCAATGGCTTCAGGTATGATAATTAGGGTTTTTCTATTATGAAAGATTTTGCATTATATGATTCTTGAGATGATTGATTCTTGATTAATGGCTGATTTATTCCGCATTATAGTTGTATTTATATCCAACATTTGGTATCAGAGCCATGATTAAAGAATCGATACATCTTGGATTTAGGAATTATGAAAAGTTAGGGTTTTAATTAACAATTCATGAAATCCAGATTTTGATCTTTAATTGTAGAATTGAAGAGGATTCTTGGAAACCCTAAAATCATATATACATTCCTCTAATTATGCAATTAATATGGATCAAATTTAGGATTTTAGAAACCCTAATTTTCCCTAATTTTCCCCGATTTTTCCATAATTTTTGGGATTCGGGCGATAATCTGGAACTGCCATTCGGTAACTGTATCGTGGGGTATTAGTCGACTATAGGGATTTATTAGTCGACTAATAGTCCATTCAGAAAGTTACCCGACTCTCTGTTTCTTTCAGGAGTCGACTTGGTTTTGGATTAGTCGACTAGTAAAGTGTATAGTCGACTAACCATTTGGCCAAGTCGACTAATATTTTAACCGAGAGTTTGGATTCTAACAGGAGTCGACTAATAATATTTGTAGTCGACTGATAAAGTTTCTAGTCGACTTGTAATTTTGGCCTAGTCGACTGATAAAATATGTAGTCGACTAGTCATGTAGGTATAGTCGACTAATCCTTGTTTGCCCTAGTCGACTAGACCTAAACCTGTAGTCGACTTGACTTGACCCAAGTCGACTAATAATACTATGTAGTCGACTAATTGTTGCTTAATTCAATCCTTAATGATTGTTAACACATTTAAGCTATTGTGTTAATATTGATTGATGTTTGGTCAAGTAATGTATTGTAGTATTATGGCATTACACAAATAATAGAATTAGAGAATATTATTGGTTAGTTTGTATTCATAAGGCTTATTGATTTAGTAGTTGCCAAAGTGACCTAGGTTAGTAAACCTTATGAATATACAACTACATAAAAGACATGTTAATGAGGTAGACAGTAAAGACAATAATATTCTCGGTGGCGGTTCTAGTTAGGAGATTGGGACTGCCCCAAAGGAAAGTCTCTTTCGAATAATTATGAACCGGGGTAGGATAGTGTAATTTATGCAACCTAGTGGTGTAGAAGTGAATACCCAAAGGTAACATGACTTACTATCTAAGTTGGCATAAATTATATTAGACCTACGTAGGTGATAAAAGTTCTCACCTAAAGAGTGAACACTAGATATGCTTAGGTTTCGCCCAAAGGAAAAATCTAAGTGATATCAATAGTTCATCTTAATTAAATTTAAAGTTATTGTATTGATTCGTGGCCTAATGTGAGCTATGTCCTATTATGTTTCAGTGAACGTCCCCACTTCTCTTCACACTCATGCCACTAGCATTCCGGCCTTGGATGGTACAAATTTCTCAGAATGGTATGAACATGTACAGTTTACACTGGGTGTCCTAGACCTAGACATGGCCTTAATAGTTGACAAACCTGATGAAGTAACTGCTGAGAGTACAGCAGAACAGGTCAGCCATGCCAAAGCTTGGGAAAAATCTAATAGGCTCAGTCTAATGTTCATAAAGATGACCATAGCTAATAACATCAAGACTTCCCTCCCACATACTACTAGTGCATCGGAACTTTTGTCTGCAGTAAAGGACCGATTTAAGTCAGCAGATAAGTCATTAGCTGGTACCTTAATGGCTGAACTTACCACCATGAAATATGATGGTAATAGAGGAGTTCAGCAACACATTCTAAACATGTCTGACAAGGCTGCTAAGCTAGGATCACTGGGTATGAAGGTTGATGAGTCCTTCTTGGTTCAATTCATCCTCAACTCACTTCCTTCACAGTTTGGGCCATTCAAGATCCACTACAATACTCATAAGGATAAGTGGAACTTGAATGAGCTAACTAGTATGAAATACACCTAGAGGGGGGGTGAATAGGTGTAATTGCTAATCTAATGCTCTTTTAAAATTTACTTAAGTGAGTGATGCAACGATCTCTCAAAACACGACTAAGAGCCGAATACCCCTTGCGAGGTTCTGAACTCCTTCCTCCCAATTCCCCTTAAATGGGTTAGAGGTGCGCAATGCAACCGTGTTGTATTGAGGTGTGATCGAACAATTCCAAGTATGGAATGCGATGATGAAATACACACACAACCAATCCAAGCAACCAAGGATATAGCAATATCAAGCACACACAATCAAGCCAAGCATATAATAATGAATTGCAATATAAAAATGCAAGGCAACACAAGCAAGTATATAATAAGTATGAAATGAATGATGCTTGTAAGAAATGAATGCTTGCACAAATGTAAAGAGAGAGAGTTAGAGATATTTGACAATCGCAAACACAAGAATATGATTCGAGGTTCGAGCCCCTAGCTCTACATCCCCGCCTACACCACCGTGTAGGATTTCTAATCCACTAAAGGAGCCCCTAACTCCTCTCTCAACTTACAATGCCACCGAGGCAATACAACACACAATCCACCTCTACCGAAGAGGGATACGGCCCGTAGCCAACCACAACAAATGCCTCTCCTTAAGAGGCTCACAAACCAATCACCCGATCACCTCTACCGAAGAGGGATTCACAAATAAAAGGGTGTTTACAACAAGTGGTTCCAAAACCACAAACTCTCTTTTCTTTCTCTTTTCTTTCTTTTCCACAAAACAAAGATCCTAATAGTTTAGGATAGAAGATAGCTCAAGTGTGGAAACTAGGTGTTTTTGGAAAAAAGCAACAAAGAAAAACACTTGGGAAATTCTTATAAAAGATGGAGAATGAAAACCAATACAAATATCCCAAATTCCTATTTCTTTGATTTTTCCAAAAACCCAAACAATAAAGATTAGAAGTATAAAGCCCAAAAACTCCTTTTAAAACTCTTTTAAAACACTTCAGAAACTGCAATTTTTCTCTTGTGAAAACCTTGGCCAAAATCCCAAGGAATGGGGTTTATATAGGCCAAAACAGAAAACTAGCCGTTAGGCTGATGTGGCAATTTAGACAGCCACCGGTCGACCGGCCCGGTCGACCGCCAACGGTCGAAAATATGACCGTTGGGGCTTCGGTCGACTGCCAGTCGACCGACCAACAAGGAGGAAACACAGTTTCCTTCTATCGGTCGACCGACCCAGTCGACCGAAAAGATACAGAGAGCAGACTCTCTATATCGGTCGACTGGGTCCGTGACCCGGTCGACCGACGGACATGCACAGCCTGTGCATATCCGGACACAGCAGCCGGTCGACTGTCCCGGTCGACCGGTCTGCCTGAAATACAGTTTTTCTGGGCAGATTTTTGAGATAGAAAATTTGTAAAAAATCTTTTAACACTTCAAAAAAAATCCACAAAAATATGTTTTATCATTTACTTGAAAACTAAACTTGTGATAAAAATTTCAAGACATATATCAATCATATCAATTCATTTTTGTGTCTTGCCAATTTTATCATAAATAAAACTTGTATTTTTATCAAACTAGATTTTCCAAAATATGAATAGGAATGTCAAAATAAGTTTGTTTACCAAGTTAAAGCATGTATGTATAAATAGAAAACATCTACTATACATATAACATATGTAAACTTGTTTTGATCTATTATTCATGAAAACCAAATACCAAATTACAAAACGTGTGTGTTTTGTGCACTTGAGCATATCAACTAAACTAAGCTTTACACATGGATCTAAAACTCATAATCTAAACTAGATACCTAAGTCTTGCTTGTAGATCTTCTATCTTCAAGTAGACTAGCTCCCAAACCGTGATCTTCCAAGTGCAAAGGTATAATCTTGAAGCTTTGACACCGGAATCACCATGATAAGCTTCCAAACACCTTGTTGAAGCTATCTCCCAAACTAATATCTTGCTAATGATCTGAAACTAGAAACACAAGAATATTAGTAAACATAACTACATGAGTTGATCATCATCAAAACTAGAGTGGAGGGCCTTTGGGCCAACAATCTCCCTCTTTTTGATGATGACAAAACTCATGGAGTTATATATGCATGGATTAAAGTTAAGCTTCAAAGAAACTCCCCCTTAACTCATGCATAAACAAATAAACAATAATATGCAATGCATGACAATGCATATAAACATGGTACTCTAGATACTAATGGAATATTCAACATAAACTATGTTCTAGATACCAATTTAACCAAACAACATGCAATGCTTAATGTTCTAGATATCAATAAAAACAATCATTTTAAATAAGATACCAATTTAAACAATATAAACAATATACCAATTAAGCACAAATTAAGCAAGGAATTCATGCATATCAAACAAATTCTTCTCCCCCTTTTTGTCAATCATCAACAAAGGGGTAAATAGCAAAATCAAACAATTTTTTTTAATTCTTAAAGCAAATACATGCATACAAAGTCATGCATATAAGTTACAAAACAACCAAAGTCTTCTCCCCTTTTTGTCAAAAACAAAAAGATCAAGAAGGGGTAATCCAAACATTCATAACAACAATGATACCAATTCAAGATATGACAATAAAGTGCATATTGATACCAATTGAAGTAAAACATATAGCAATGTAAATCAAAAGTATATATTTTTCTTAAACAAAATTTTGAGATACCAATTAAAAACACTCAACATAAACATCTTGATTATCATTAAGAGAAATATGTTCTTTTAAACACATGATACCAATTTGAAAACTTTTGAGATCAATAATGTTAAAATATAGTTTCAATTTTAACATAAAGCAAGGGAGTGAGAGTCAAATCCCAATTGAAAAGACAACATCAAATTTTCTCCCCCTTTATGAAATACCAACTAAAATAATGCATAGTCTTGATACCAATTTAAAGTAATCAATTTAAACACAATTGAAACTCAAGCACTAGCATAAACAAAAATATATGTATGAAAATTAGATACCAATTGACATTGATATTCTTGAAAGAGTAAGCATACATATACAAAACTTATATGAGTATACAAGAAGATCAAAATTGACACCAATTGAAAGAGTTCAATGATACCAATTGAAATAACAAGCATGGTATATCTCATATTACAAAGAAGAATTCGAACTAGTTAAAAATGGAAAGTTTTGTAAACTAGTACGAAATCCTTCAAGCAAGAAATAAAACAAGATTATTTTTCATGGAAATGAAAATCACATAATAATCATTCACTCTAATCAATAAAGCACAACTCATGAGAAACAAAACATGAGTAAGGTAGTAATTACGAGTGTATAACTAACATGTGAAAATCAATTATGAAAAATATTTCATTAAGCTCTTTTAATTCCTTTAAACAATAATACTTATCTAAAACAAAAGATCATAGAACTACTTAATCTTCAAGGCATATGTATGTCTAGTATAAACTAAGGTATACATACATATCCAAAATACAAACGAGTCCACAAAGTATATGCATGAAGGCACGTGGCTCAAAAAGGAATGTATATGTATAGGATTAGTTTGAACTAGATGGACATATACATGAAGTAAAACTTAAATATGAAAACACGAAAAACCAATTTTCATTAACTAATTTCATTTCAAGGTATATGTATAAATTGTCAACACAATAAGTATACATACATATCCTAAACACAATTGAGTCCATATATAAGGATTTGCATGAGGGGCAAAAGACTCAAGGATTATACATGTATATCTTAATGTTTTGGCAAAATAAACATATACACGAAATTAAAACTCATATAAATTAAAAAATATGAATACAAGTCTAAGATATATGAATCATCAAAACTAGACTATACTCATACAACTAATGGGAACAAATAAGCATTCAACCCAATCATATATAGATTTATTTGTGTCCCACTATATGTATAGGTATATAACTAGTCTTAATGAAGACTAATACTTAAACAAGTAATCAAATCATTAAGCACAACACAAACACGAATATCATTTTGTTAAAACAAACACATAAATTCATCAAAATTCTTTTATTTTGTGAACCAACTTCTAGGTATATGTATGATCCATCCAAATCTAACAATATGCATACATATCCCAACCATGAACGAGTCTATTAAAAATATTTGCATTGAAGGCAAAAGACTCATGGGTATACATGTATATTTATTAGGTTTGAATTTAAAATACATATACATGAAGTAGAATCATAAAAATCGGTATGACAAGTATAAATAAAGGAATCATCAAAACTAGCCTATACTTGTGCACATAGTGGGTACAAATGAGCATGAAGGGCAAAAACATATATAAGTCAATTTGTTCTCACTAAGTGTACATGTATACATGCAAGTTTTGATAAAATCTACATTTAAATATGTATATATACCACATGAAGCACAAAACACATATAAAACAACATGATACAACTAAAACATGAAACAAACGTTCATATGATCAATATGTATATGCATATGCATTAGATCTAGGATATACATATTAGATCAAAAGTGAGATCACACAAATATAAATCTATATTGAGCATGGGTGTCTCTAAACAACTAAGCATGTATATCACTAATCTAATGAACATGATATAACATAGTGAACATTAAACAATGACATGCTATAAAACAAATGATATGAACATGTAAACAATAATAAGGAGTTAGGAATTGTTACCAAAGCCTTAGAAGGCAACTTTCCTTGTCTCCAAAACATGGTGGTTCTTTCCACCAAATCTTCTCCCTTGAAAGTGATGCATCCAAAAGTATTCTTTAAGCATGGAACACATCCACTCCAAGGTGCCAACACTCTCACGTCATGTGAGAGCCCTCACCTACATCAAAAATTGGAGGGGTGGTCTTTGGTACCCATTGTCTTTTGGGTCCATGGGGGTTAGTCCCTTCTCTAACCCAAACATATTTCTTTGCTAAATTTGGAGTATTTAATCTATCATAGCAAAATTTAGCAAGATGGCCTTTTCGACCACAATGTGTACAAGTGTACACATGAGCATACATAGTGTTAGGATGGTGTCCGTGAGGAGCATGTGTATGCCGTGGAGGGTGTGCATGCATGAAGGATGGAACTTGTTTCTTTCGAAGCAAAGTTTCCAACCGTGTATGATTCATAGCACATTGGCTCATAGTGGAGCCCAAACAATCTACCTTCTTCTTAAGCATGGATATATCATTGTTAATCCTAGAAGAAGAGGTACATGCATTAGGTAGTCTAGATGATGAGGCTACACTAGCATGGCAAACATGTGCATCCATCTTATGTTGCAAAACAATATTTTTATCTAAGCAAATATTTAAATCATTTGAAATGGAAATGATTTTATTTTTCAAAGCAACATTCTTTTTTAAAATAAAATCTACTTTTGAAGTCAAATTTCATTTTTCTTCAAAAGAACATGGCAATCATTTTTATTTTTCAAAAGTTCATTTTCTTTAAGTGCAAGGTCAAGTTGAGATTTTAATGAATCCTTCTCATTAGCAATCTCCTCTTTCTCTTGCAAAACAATATCAAGTCTAGCAATCAAATTTTTGTTTTCATTATTAATGCCTAGACTTTTCTTTTTCAAAATGTTATACTTCTCAATTAATTTTTCACAAACTAATGAAAGTTCTTCATTCAAAGCATGGGGATCAATATAATCATTAGAAGAACTAGCACTATCATCACAATCTAATAGAGTTTCCGATTGTACCTCAAGGGAGTCATTCCCTTGGACCATGAAGCATTGGGAATCGGATTCTCCACTAGATTCCTCTTCCTTTTGGATTTGTTCTTGAAGCCCGGAGGTAGCGGTTGTGGTTGACAATAAATTCCATACTACAAAAGCGGAATCAATATTAGAAACATGTAAAAGATAATCTTTAGGCAATGTGTTTCTAATAGCCTCTAGGGCTTGTGCATTGGCCCTTATATGAATGAGGTTACCAAGATAGCATTTCTTGGTAGCCGCAAGATAAACATGTAAACCTAGGGTTTGTAGGTAAATGGACATCCTAGTCTTCCAAACAAGAATGTTGGAAGCATCATACATGGGTGGGGTCATGAAGTCCATGGTAAACTATATGTGTGCAAATGAACAAATGCAAATGTAGATTAGCAAGCAAATGGATCACTCCTAGGATGTTAAGCCTAATATCAGGAGCACTAGCTCTGATACCAATTGAAATACACCTAGAGGGGGGGTGAATAGGTGTAATTGCTAATCTAATGCTCTTTTTAAAATTTACTTAAGTGAGTGATGCAACGATCTCTCAAAACACGACTAAGAGCCGAATACCCTTGCGAGGTTCTGAACTCCTTCCTCCCAATTCCCCTTAAATGGGTTAGAGGTGCGCAATGCAACCGTGTTGTATTGAGGTGTGATCGAACAATTCCAAGTATGGAATGCGATGATGAAATACACACACAACCAATCCAAGCAACCAAGGATATAGCAATATCAAGCACACACAATCAAGCCAAGCATATAATAATGAATTGCAATATAAAAATGCAAGGCAACACAAGCAAGTATATAATAAGTATGAAATGAATGATGCTTGTAAGAAATGAATGCTTGCACAAATGTAAAGAGAGAGAGTTAGAGATATTTGACAATCGCAAACACAAGAATATGATTCGAGGTTCGAGCCCCTAGCTCTACATCCCCGCCTACACCACCGTGTAGGATTTCTAATCCACTAAAGGAGCCCCTAACTCCTCTCTCAACTTACAATGCCACCGAGGCAATACAACACACAATCCACCTCTACCGAAGAGGGATACGGCCCGTAGCCAACCACAACAAATGCCTCTCCTTAAGAGGCTCACAAACCAATCACCCGATCACCTCTACCGAAGAGGGATTCACAAATAAAAGGGTGTTTACAACAAGTGGTTCCAAAACCACAAACTCTCTTTCTTTCTCTTTTCTTTCTTTTCCACAAAAACAAAGATCCTAATAGTTTAGGATAGAAGATAGCTCAAGTGTGGAAACTAGGTGTTTTTGGAAAACAAGCAACAAAGAAAAACACTTGGGAAATTCTTATAAAAGATGGAGAATGAAAACCAATACAAATATCCCAAATTCCTATTTCTTTGATTTTTCCAAAAACCCAAACAATAAAGATTAGAAGTATAAAGCCCAAAAACTCCTTTTAAAACTCTTTTAAAACACTTCAGAAACTGCAATTTTTCTCTTGTGAAAACCTTGGCCAAAATCCCAAAGGAATGGGGTTTATATAGGCCAAAACAGAAAACTAGCCGTTAGGCTGATGTGGCAATTTAGACAGCCACCGGTCGACCGGCCCGGTCGACCGCCAACGGTCGAAAATATGACCGTTGGGGCTTCGGTCGACTGCCAGTCGACCGACCAACAAGGAGGAAACACAGTTTCCTTCTATCGGTCGACCGACCCAGTCGACCGAAAAGATACAGAGAGCAGACTCTCTATATCGGTCGACTGGGTCCGTGACCCGGTCGACCGACGGACATGCACAGCCTGTGCATATCCGGACACAGCAGCCGGTCGACTGTCCCGGTCGACCGGTCTGCCTGAAATACAGTTTTTCTGGGCAGATTTTTGAGATAGAAAATTTGTAAAAAATCTTTTAACACTTCAAAAAAAAATCCACAAAATATGTTTTATCATTTTACTTGAAAACTAAACTTGTGATAAAAATTTCAAGACATATATCAATCATATCAATTCATTTTTGTGTCTTGCCAATTTTATCATAAATAAAACTTGTATTTTTATCAAACTAGATTTTTCCAAAATATGAATAGGAATGTCAAAATAAGTTTGTTTACCAAGTTAAAGCATGTATGTATAAATAGAAAACATCTACTATACATATAACATATGTAAACTTGTTTTGATCTATTATTCATGAAAACCAAATACCAAATTACAAAACGTGTGTGTTTTGTGCACTTGAGCATATCAACTAAACTAAGCTTTACACATGGATCTAAAACTCATAATCTAAACTAGATACCTAAGTCTTGCTTGTAGATCTTCTATCTTCAAGTAGACTAGCTCCCAAACCGTGATCTTCCAAGTGCAAAGGTATAATCTTGAAGCTTTGACACCGGAATCACCATGATAAGCTTCCAAACACCTTGTTGAAGCTATCTCCCAAACTAATATCTTGCTAATGATCTGAAACTTAGAAACACAAGAATATTAGTAAACATAACTACATGAGTTGATCATCATCAAAACTAGAGTGGAGGGCCTTTGGCCAACATAGTATGTGTGTTCAAGAGGAGAGGTGAGACTGAGGCAAGAAGGACAGCACTCAGTGTTGGCAGTAACTTCAGGGGGTATCCATAAGAAAAGTAAATATGGAAGAGGTAAAAGATTTCCATCAAAGAAAGGAAATGACCATGGGGAAAGTAGCCAAGGTCATAGAAAAGCTTTCACTGTCAAATGCTACTTCTGTGGCAGAAAGGGACATGTGAAGAAGGACTGCAACAAGAGGAAAGCTTGGTTCGAAAAGAAAGGTACAAATCTTTCTTTTGTATGTTATGAATCAAATCTTGCTGAAGTTCCTTCTAATACTTGGTGGATTGATTCTGGAGCCACAACTCACATAACTAATTCAATGCAGGGATTCCTTACAACCGGAAACCGAAGGAAAGTGAGAGATTCATCTTTATGGGGAACCGTCTGAAAGTGGAGGTCGAATATATGGTACTTATCGACTACTTTTGGAGACGGGTCATCAGATGAATCTTGAGGATACTTTTTATGTACCTTCAATTTCTAGGAACTTAATGTCTGTATCCAAATTAGATTTTTTGGATATTCTGTTTTATTCAATTGTGGAAAACTCTCTTTAATGTATAATTCAATGCCGGTGGGCATGGAATTTTATGTGATGGTTTATATAAAATTTCATTGAATGATGAGTTTGCGCAATCTTTATTATCTCTGCATTCGAATGTTGGTATTAAACGTGGCTTAATAAATGAAAATCCTCTATCTTGTGGCATAGGAGACTGGGGCATATCTCCAGGGATAGAATAATAAGATTAGTGAAGACTGAGATTTTGGATGACCTGGACTTCACTGATTTTGATGTGTGTGTGGATTGTATAAAAGGAAAACAAACTAAACACACTAAGAAAAAGTGCCACAAGAAGTAAAGACCTCCTTGAAATAATTCATACAGATATTTGTGGACCTCTTTCCATTCCATGTTTTACTGGAGAGAGATATTTATTACCTTTATAGATGATCTATCACGTTATGGTTATGTTTATCTAATTAATGAAAAGTCTCAGGCTGTTGACATCCTTGAGGTGTTCATTACAGAAGTCGAGAGACAATTAGATAGAAAGGTTAAAATCATAAGATCAGATAGAGGTGGTGAATATTATGGTAGATTTGATGAGTCAGGACAACATCCTGGCCCATTTGCAAATTCCTAGAAAAGCGTGGCATTTGTGCTCAATACACGATGCCAGGTACGCCTCAGCAGAACGGTGTTGCTGAAAGGCGAACCGAACTCTTATGGATATGGTTAGGAGCATGATGAGCTTCTCTAAGTACCCAATTCATTGTGGAGTGAGGCCTTAAAAACTGCTATGTATATCTTAAACAGGGTTCCTAGTAAGGCAGTCCCAACAACTCCTTTTGAGTTGTGGACTGGTAGGAAACCTAGTTTAAGACATTTACATGTCTGGGGTTGTCCAGCAGAGGCCAGAAATATATAACCCACAAGAAAAGAAATTGGACTTAAAAACAATATCTGGGTATTTCATTGGTTATCCAGATAAGTCTAAGGGATACAAATTTTATTGCCCTAACCATAGTACAAGAATAGTTGAAACTGGTAATGCCAGATTCCTAGAGAATGGTGAATTTAGTGGGAGTGATGAACCAAGAAAAGTAGATCTTGAAGTTGTAAGGGTAAATATCCCAATTACCTTTCCTTCAAGAGAAATTGTTGTACCTCAGCTTGACATCAAGTTGAGATTCCAGAAACAAAATTAATGTTGGTTCACCACTCCATGAGGATATTCCCATTGAAATGTTGTAGAACCACCACAACCGGCAGCTTTGAGAAGATCTCAAAGGGAAAGAAGATCTGCCATTTCAGATGATTATGTGGTATATCTACAGGAATCTGATTATGATATTGGGGTAAATAAAGATCCAGTTCGTTTTCACAAGCCATAGAATGCAATGATTCTAGTAAATGGGTTGATGCTATGAAAGATGAGTTAAAATCTATGGACCAAAACCAAGTCTGGATCTCGTTGAATTGCCTTTATAACTGTAAGAAAGTCGGGTGTAAATGGGTCTTTAAGACCAAGCGCGACTCTAAAGGCAATATCGAACGATATAAGGCTAGACTTGTGGCCAAAGGTTTCACTCAGAAAGAAGGCATTGACTATACAGAGACCTTCTCTCCAGTATCTAAAAGGATTCTCTTAGAATCATTATGGCACTTGTAGCTCATTATGATTTGGAGTTACATCAAATGGATGTGAAAACTGCTTTTCTAAATGGGATTGGATGAGGATATCTACATGGAGCAACCTGAAGGGTTTGCAATTAAAGAACAAGAACACTGGCTTGTAAATTAAAGAAATCTATATATGGACTTAAACAAGCTTCCAGGCAATGGTATATAAAGTTTAATAATACCATTACTCTTTTGGATTTACAGAAAACACTGTGTGATCAGTGTATATATCTAAAGATCAGTGGGAGCAAGTTTATTTTTCGGTTCTGTATGTAGCATGACATTATTAGCCAGTAGTAGTGATCTTGGTTTGCTGTATGAAACTAAAAGCTATCTTACCAAGAATTTCAGATGGTTGATATGGGTGAGGCAGCTTATGTTATTGGCATAGAGATCTTCAGGGATAGATCTCGAGGATTGCTAGGACTGTCTCAGAAAGGATATATCAACCGGGTCTTGGAAAGATTCCATATGAAATGTGTTCAGTCAGTCCTGCACCCATTCAGAAGGGTGACAGATTAAGTGGTAGCCAGTGTCCCAGAAATGACTTAGAAAAGGGTCAAATGCAGAAAATTCCGTATGCATCAGCTGTTTGGGAGCTTGATGTATGCAAGCACTTGTACCAGGCCAGATATCAGATGCAGTTGGGATGTTTGGGAAGATACCAAAGCAATCCAGGAATGGAGCACTGGAAGTTGGCTAAGAAGGTTATGCGGTATCTTCAAGGGACAAAGGACTATATGATCACACACAGTAGATCAGACCAGTTGGAGGTGATCGGCTATTCAGACTCAGATTTTGGTGGTTGCCCAGATAGCAGGAAGTCTACCTCAGGATTTATTTTCTTGCTAGCAGGTGGGGCAATCTCGTGGAAGAGTGTGAAGCAGTCTCTCATTGCTTCTTCCACGATGGAGTCTGAGTTCATAGCTTGTTTTGAAGCCACAAATCATGCATTATGGTTGAGGAATTTTATCTCAGCACTTGGTGTAGTTGACTCTATTGCCAGGCCGCTAGAAGATATATTGTGACAATACAGCAGCCGTATTTTTCTCTAAGAATGGTAAGTACTCTAATGGTTCTAGGCACATAGAACTGAAGTACTTGGTGGTTAGAGAAAGAGTTGAGAAACAGAAGGTGTCAATTGAAAGTATAAGTACCACCTTAATGGTTGCTGAGATCCATTGACTAAAGGATTGCCTCCAAAGACATTTAAGGAAACATGTTGTAGGATGGGTCTTTTGGGTAATCGTAAATGTATATATGGTACTTGTGTAATTGACATTGTTGTACAAATAACAGTTTGTTTCTCTATTTCCTGTTATCCAATTGTGTGTACACATATTTTGTATGGATGTATGTTAAACAGAAAATGTCTTTACAAGACAATTACAGGGGTCATTATGTTTATGGACTCAATTAGTAAGGGTTATCAATGTTGTGGTACATAGAAGGGAGTATGACGTGGATGTTGTATAACCGCTATGACTCGCATTGATAGTCTAAGCTAATTGAAGTATTACAGTATTACAGATTTGGGCTTATCAGTTGTTGTTTTTTAAAATTCCGTGCAGTGTCAAGGTTTTTCTGTATGGAATCCAATGGAGTCAAAATGATTTTCAAATGAGTCTTTTCTTTACTTTTGTTTTCTAAAGTTTTTTTTTTAACCTAATCGGTTAATGGCCCAAGTGGGGAAGTAATATATCCATATGAAAGTGGCCCACTTAACCTGGTTTTTGCATTGGATTCCTATTAAATTTAACTGATATTAAAGGGTGCCCATATGATTGTCACATTTATATAGTATATTTGGTCACTTGAAAATAGAAAAAATACCATGATGGAAAAGGTTTATTTTCAAGGGATCTTTTTGCAAATGTGCGACCCACTTTTCTCCTCCTGAAAAGAAAACAAAAACTTACGCTCATTTTGGTGTGAGAGAATCCATCAGAAAATAAACAGAGTTTTTGTGCAAGGGAAACAGGAGCAGAGAAAAGCGGATCCATTGCAATTAGGGTTTGCAGAATTGAAGAGATATCTCTACACTACTACTTCCTTCAATCACACAATGGCTTCAGGTATGATAATTAGGGTTTTCTATTATGAAAGATTTTGCATTATATGATTCTTGAGATGATTGATTCTTGATTAATGGCTGATTTATTCCGCATTATAGTTGTATTTATATCCAACATTTTCTTCTAGATTGGAATATTATTTCTATTACAGTAATGCTTTGGTTAGTTCTAGCCTAATTTTCAACGGCATTTCTCTGGCAGCGTTCCCCTGATGATATGTTTCCTTTTGTATGGAATTAGTGATTGGCATGATCTCGGCCCTTCTTTTGAAGAGAACAGAGGTGGACAAGTTAAATAAATTTGTTGAAGCAAACCGAAGACCTAGTTCAAGATCTACAGGAGGAGCTGGAAATGAAAGATACACTGTCGTGTGAAGGAACTGGCTTATGGAACAAATGAAGGCCAAAAGCTTCAACAGTGGAATTCCAAAAGAGAAGAATCAACGGAACTGTGGCAAAATCACAACCTGAACACCTCATTCTACTTCTCGAGATGAACATGACTGCCCACACTTGAATAAAGCTGGAGAAAAACCCTGAGCCACTTAGCAAAATCGAGGCAGAGCTAGAAGCTGAACTCGAGAGGTTGGAGCAGAACTGAATGCTTGTAATCTGGATCAAAGGATGTCTGAACTCATTGAGGTACCCTCTTTATTTTTCATCAGAATTTTTTAATATAAAATGTGAGTGATTGTTCAGTATATTCACTATAACTGCAAATTGCTTATTTCATCTTTCATTGTTTTTGTTGAACCTTGTTTCACTGGGTACTAGCAAAATGAGGTCACTCGTCTTAGATAATCTGAGAAGAACAATGAGGTTATTTCATGTGAAAGTGAGCATTTATGATACTAGCAGATTTTTCTTCTGAGAATTATACAAGAGTTTAGGATACATATACGTGTGTGTCTAATATCAATCAGCATTCATTGTTGCAAAGAACTAAATATATCGGTAGTTTAATATGGGTAGAAGATACTCCAAGATCACAAGTGCTAATCTTGAAACATATTGGTGTAATCGGACAAGTATATACTCCGTACTCTCTGGGTTACTACCACTTTTATGCTATCTATGGGATAATTCACTGACTTTCAACACTAAAATTTTCTGGTTGCAGCTTGATCCAGACCTCATAGCGGATGTGATTCACGGGGAACTAAGAGCAGATAATCTTGCTCGGGAAATTTTAGAGAGCCAAGCCAATTCCGGCAGCAACACCAACAGCTCCACAACTGACACTACCAACGCTAACTACTCCGTCTCGCCTAAAGAACTCAGTCTACGTCTTCATCAAGTAATCCAGAACCGGCTAGAGAAAAGGACCGAAGAGCTCAAGAGAGAACTCCTTCGAAGCCAGAGCAACTCCAGGTCAGGAAGCTGAGAGGGTGTGAGCTCCCACAGGACAACATTCTCACATAGCGATATGGGATTCTCTTCAAACCATGACAGTCCACGAGCAATGCCACTGAATTCTGCTCTAGTTCATCCATTCTGCTTGAACTTATCCGGGGATGCAGTCGATGCTATGATGAAGCTTACGAAGAGTTCATGCAGGTGGCCAAAAAGAGAACATGAATCACCCAATGGATACAAATCGACTTCATCAGGCAGAACTCTGCCTTGGGACAACGTTTTGTGGAGCCGAGAATCTAATGAGACTTTCAAGTACGAGGAGGAGGAAGACGGTGAGAGTGGTGGCTTCAGCGACGAAGAAGAGAAGATGTTGATCCAGCAACTTGTGGAGAAAACAAGGAGAGGTTCCACAAATGCCCAGAAGATGTTCCTTCTAATGGAGGAGTAAATCCACTAGGAGAGAAGAGAAGGGGTTTTATACATTTAGGTTAACAAGTGTTAGTTTTACATCAAATGCATAGAATAGAATAGAATGAGATATTAATCTGTCTAGGGTTTACCAAGAATGTATCAGAAAAAACAAATAAAAATCTTATGATCGTATTTATTGATTTGATTAATTTATCTACTTTTTTTATTCATTGGCCGAATTTATTGTGTAAAACTTTTTCCAAATCAAACTTTGAACTTGAAAAGCTGCAGATTGATAAATCAAAGGACACCAAAAGAGCAGCAATTTGCAATGAAGAAGAAAAAACAATTCAACCACACTACCGCGATATAATAACCAAAAAGAACAATTTTTAGACACACAATGAAAATGCCATTAAGAATACTTCAACACTTGGTAGTTGCAGCACAAGAAAGTTGAAAAAAGAAGAGTGCGTGAACAAACAAGAAAAAAAAGAGTGCAGGACATCAAGGATCCCATAGGCAAAATACAGAACACTTGCATAACAAAGATTATTTCCTCGAGTTTTAGGTATTTCTATCATGTTCTAAAAATCGACATCACAGGGTTCATCTCCTTGGCCTAATTCTTTAAAAGATGCTGGCAGGGGCAACGCTCATCAGCTCCGCTTGTTGGCGTAATCATCAGGCTCATAATCGTCATCCTCCTTGTCATGGCCGCTGCCACCTGTGGTGCCGCTTCCAAATGCTTCTCCGGCAACACTGTTGCCAAAGGCGCCAGGCCCACTGCTGAAGCCTGGAACTGCCGGGTCACTGCTAGCATAATTGGCAGAGCCGCGATCAGCAAACACCGTAGTTCCCTCGCTGCTGCCACCGCCATAACTACCAGCGCCATAACTGCTGCTGCCTCCAGCACCTCCTCATTGTAATTACCTCCGCCATAATTACCCCAGCGCTACCATCGCCATAACCTCCGCCATAGTTACTGCCACCACCATAGCCGCCGCCGCCGCCATATCCGCACCACCGTAGCTGCCACCGCCACCGCCAATCCACCACCACCATAGCCTCCGCCGCCGCCCCCATAGCCGCCGCGAAAGCCACACACTGCTACGATCGGGTAGCATAGTTCACTCTTACTACACGCCATGAAGTTCCTAGCATGTGACACATCAAACGTCAGTATATAAGATCATAAATGTACCATGTAATTTCAATATAGAAGCCA
>JAVJIF010024430.1:0-12363 GCA_038442645.1 Agave tequilana | reverse complement strand
AATTTACCCTACAATATATATAGAGAGTGAAGGAGAGAGACCTGTGTCATTCCAGAAGGGTTCGAGGCCGAATCCTTTCCAGTCAGATACAACCCCAAGACATCCGAATGCAAGATACATTCCATTGAAGTTGATCTACATTATTTCAACTAACTAAAATAAAAAAAATCATGTATTTTGAGTACTTTTTGCCCATCCATTAAGTAGGCGCAAAATGAACGGCCGAAAATAGCATATTACTTAGATCTACGTCTTTAGACATATAAATTCTTGATCCGACCATTTCATCATGATCTAACACTTAAAAGCCCTCACACCAATTTTTTGTTAGATTTCAATATTCTACAACTTAAATTGACCAATTCACTATTTTGGCCGTCCATTTTGTGCCTACTGGATAGATGGGCAAAATGCATTCAAAATACATGATTTTTTATTTTTAGTTGCTTGAAATAATGTAGATCAACTTCAACGGAGTGAATCTTGCTTTCAGATGTCGTAGGTTGTATTTGAGTGAGAAGGATTCGAGAGGCTCGAATCCTTCCATAATGGCACAAGTCTATCTCTCTATATATATAATAAAAATAAAAAATAAAAAACACCACACGCGCACAAAACAGCAACAAACACACCCACACAGAGCGCACCCACATTGATTGCTTCTCTCCATAGTAATGATTTCATCTCATCCCTTAGTTTGCTTTAACATTGCCTCCATTCTCACCAAAGTTACTTGCTAAGTACTAGGAAATTGTTTGCACATGAAGATCATTATTATAATGTCCTAGAAGTAAATATTCAATCACTTTTGTGTTAGGTTATATTATCATTCTATATGCATGATTATGTGCCTTTGTCACATAATCATGCATATAGAATGTATAATATAACCTAACACAAAAGTGATGATCTAATCCCATAGATTCAACAATCAAAATATTAGAATGTAAAACATACTCCGGAAACAAGAATCCAATGTTATTTCCATTGCCTATTGTTTGAGCAATGTAATTTTAAATAGAATCAAGAATCTGAAATTTTCAAAACTTATAAATAGGGTTATCCATATGCTAGCAACAGGAGGAGATTACTCTAACTGTAAGATGATAACAACTGATGAATAGACAGTAACAGTGATCAAAGAAATTTTGAATATTTAATACCCAGTAGGCGTCTGCCAGGCAGAATCTGTACTTTTCTAATTAAATCTACTTTACACAGCCAAGACAAGAACGACCTATAAATGCAGAGTTGCATATAGAATCAAGGATCCAACCAAAAATAAAGAATTTATGGATCCAGTCAATTTTGATTATACAGAGTTGTCACATAAAATAGATGCTAATGAGGAAATATTTCCATAAAGTTTATAGAAGAGAAACGTATGAGTGATTAGAGAATGTTGAAAATAGAAAATACTAAATTATTGTATATTAGAAGAATTTGTGGAGTGAATTAAATCAATCGTGGAAATAAAAAAGAAGCTTAAATGTTCACCCAGTAGACATCAGAACTTAGTACAGAACTTACCAAACCTATTGCGTACCAAAGGCAAGAATCTGATATAAAAGAATCAAGAAGTGATCATCATACAGCAGTATCATCATATAGAAGTCATTTAAAGGATAACACAGAAAAAGAAAATAGTACCACAAGAACTATAAAGAAGAAACTGACAATAATGATAAGGAGTCATGTAGCTAGGCGATTCATACCCAGTAGGCACCGGGATCTTGTTTGCAGTTGTCCTGGAGAAATCTCAATACAGATAGCCCGTTTTGCTGGACCACTTGAGGATGAAATGCTGCCGTACCATCCTCTGATAAACCTTCAGCAGAAATATGTCATCCGTTTTTAAAAGCTCGTAACCTTGAACAACGCATTATCATGGTAACAGATAGCCAATTCTGGCACACTAGCCATCACATTGTCAAGCCAGGCTTCAAGCCAGGTCAATGGTGTGACCTGTCAAAAGTGAACCAGTCGAATAAATAGCATTAATATTACCGCAAAATCATGTCACATGTTTCTCCATCTGTAGCTTACCTGTCTTGCAACATCCCATAGATGCAGGCTTACTGCTACATATTTCTCATTGCTAAATATAAAGCATATCACTGCCAAGAAGCATCCGGAAATTGTGGAACTGCCAAAATAGTACCTTCAGGAAATCATCATTACCAATTCTTCTGAACTTATCAGAATCTTGCACTGGGCCTCTGGGTTTTTCACCAACTTCAGAAGTCCTTTTGGCAGCATCTGGCCTTTTACTTTTTTGCTTTCTCTGTTTGGGGGTACCCCAAAAGTATTTTTCATGACTCGCTTGTGCAGACTTCCGACTGCCACTGACATTTTTATCAAGGAATTTAGACTCATTAGTATGTGCATTGGTGTTGGATACAAAAGAATCATCTTGGCTTCAAAGCATCCTGGTAAAATAGTTGAACTTGCTGGATTCTCAGATGATGGATGGTGAGTTGGTGGGCAATCACAAGCCTCAGCTCTTACTGAGTGCATCGCAAAATTTAAGAAAATTGAACGATCTGAACCCTTTGATTGGTTGCTTTGCCTTCTAAATATCTTCTCTCCTTCTTCAACATCAGGTCTAAATTTCACAAAAGAAGTTTCAAGTAAGAGTTCTATGAACCACAGGTGCAACTGGCAAAAGAATGTCAAGTAAGAAATCTTTAAAGTAATATTGCAAAATAGCTAAAGAGCTTACCCTGTATTCAGGATGAGGGTATCTCCAATACGATGAACCGCGATAGACAACTGAGCCTTTGAGTAAGGAATTTTGAAAATCTGCTTCAAAATGTCAGTAGGAGCAACAACATCTATTTCATCCCCATATTCCGTTAAACCAGATACGGCAAGTGCCTCACATTTTCGAGATAAATTTTGACTGACAGGACCATTTTCCCAATGCAACTCTGAGAGAAAAGTAGGGAGTCCAGCAATAAGTATTAATATTAAATCAAAAATAGATATAAAGGAAATTAGCAGCCCTAACTAAGCATCCGCAAAGCATCGCCAGAGCTTATAATCATGATCCATACTGGAACACTTTTGACCGAACAAGCCCATGAGTGGTTTATGCAAGAGTATGTTTATCCTAGTCTATGAAGCATGGATACGGATATAGGATACGCCGACATGATATGGACAAAGGGATACAACTAATTTTTAAAAATAGGAACACGGGTACGGCAAGGATACGATAAATATTATATGTATATATATTTGTGTTTTTGCATGTCCATATAAATAGATACATATGTAATACAAAATGCACGGTATAAATATGGGATAAAAATATACTATTATATATGTATAAATATAAATAGTAATTAAATTATACTTGTCTATGTCCCTTAATGTTCATTATATGTAGCAGGAAATTTTAAGCGTATGAAAATAAAAAGAACACTACCTTACATGTTCTAGAATATTTTTGAGTCAATCAATCAAGGGATTATGACAAAAGAGTCTTCCATTAATTAGCTAAACACACAAAAATCCTCGTTTGTAACTAAATGTAAATTTGGTCCAGATTTCTTTCTCTATGTACCATGGAGATCCATATTCTCAGGGAATATAATAAAGATAATTGTAATTCTTCTAAAAAGACTAATTTAATCATCTCTTCTTATTTTTTCATTTAGAATTTAACAGATGCAACAGTTTGGCGAGTAAAGCGTATCAAATTAGGGCAAGTTAAAATAGTGCAGGGGAGACCGAAGTAAACATGGATGGAGGTGATACGACACGATATAGAGGCTAAAGGTCTTAATGAAGGCATATTGCTCGATAGGAATGAGTGGAGAAAGTTGATCCATGTGCCTGATCCGGCATAATTCTCTTTTGGTTGATGTAACCTACCACAAACACTCGGGACAAATAGCTTAGTTGTTGTTGTTGTAGAATTTAAATATTGTTATTGTTTCACTATAGGCATTTTTCATTTTTTAAGAAGAAACAGAAAAATTCTTTTTCTAATCACGAAAAATAATCATTTAAAATTAAAAATTACTCTTAAAATAAAATGAGATAAGATGACTCTGATTAAAAAAATTGTGAACATGAGGAATTCGAAGGCACCAAGGACGAATGTTGAAAAGATAAATCAATGATGTTATATGGGATAAAAATATACTATTGTATATGTATAAATATAAATAATAATTAAATTATACTTGTCTATATCCCTAATGTTCATTATATATAGAAGGAAATTTTAAGGGTATGAAAATATCAGTACTTTACATGTTCTAGAATATTTTCGAGTCAATCAATCAAGGGATTATGACAAAAGAGTCTTCCATTAATTAGCTAAACACAAAAAAAATCCTCGTTTGTAATTAAATGTCAATTTGGTCCTTATTTCTTTTTCTATGTACCATGGAGATCCTTATTCTCAGGGAATATAATAAAAATAATTGTAATTCTTCTAAAAGATTAATTTAATCCTCTCTTCCTTCTTATTTTTTCTTCATTTAGAATTTAAATACTGTTATTGTTTCACCATAGGCATTTTTTTCATTTTTTTTAAAAAGAAACAAAAAAATTCTTTTTCTAATCACAAAAAATAATCATTTAAAATAAAAATCACTCTTAAAATAAAATGATAAGATGACTTTGATAAAAAATTGTAAACATGAAGAATTCAAAGGCACCAACTAACGATGAATGTTGAAGAGATAAATCAATGATTTTAGAAAAAAATTAATATTCAAATTAGGTTTGTTAAATAATACAGATCTTCTTGGTATATATATAAAAAAATATAGGGACCAAATTGATATTTAATTATAGATAGGGACTTTCTTGTGTTCAGCTAGCTAACGGAGAGGAACTAGACAAGTATAATTTCAATGCATCTACAAGTAATACAACCGTAAACTTTTAATTAAAAATTATATTTCATTTTGTTTAATTTTGAAGCCATGGTTTCGTCAAGGATATGTTTCTAACACGTCTAGAATACGTTGAGTATCTAACATGTAGGTCAAGTATCGGAGTGTCCAAGTATCAGAAAAGTATCAGATACAGGTACGTCTCCTTCGGATGAAGTATTCGTGCTACATAGTTCTTAGTCTCTTCAGTTTAGTATTAGTGAATAAGCAGCTTGAAACATCTACTTATTCTAATTCTCACTGACACAATCTGGTCCATCACATTCAAAAGAAAATAGCTAATTTATAGGCTTGATATTCTAAGGTTAGAAAATAGAAGTTAAAGAAATATCTAATATACCACTAAAAATGAATCATAATCTTTGTTAGCCTCTTTTCCCTGTCTCTATAAGAATTTATCAGGCAGAGGAGGGTGTGACCCATCTAACCCACACCCAACCACTCAAATCAGCTGGACTTTGGATTGTACAGTGTGCCATCAACTAGACCCAAGCCCAAAACTTCCAGGGGTAAATTCTAAAAGACGCTTGCTTTTAGCATGAAAAAGGTATCTATGAAACTTAATGAGGTAATACCATTGAACGAAAAGAGCCTAACACGTGGGGAAAACAGAAAATAATGCCATGAAGAAATTACATGTAAAATATAGGGTATAATACGCTTATCAGCACAAATTTAAATAACATTACATGGCCTTATGAGAAAGGTGCTAGAAACGTGACACTAAGAAGAAGATACAGCCTCGTGTTTTGCTATTAACGGTGAGATGTAGAGGGTGTTCAAAGAAAAATAAGAAGTGAAAGGAAAAATGTAAGACGGCACAAGCCATAGGTTGAGTCGGAGAAACAAGAACAAAAGGATTTCATGTTATCTGTATAGATAGACAATATTGGCCCGGAAAACTGAATGACAGTATCCAATATTTCGTGCTAGTCCTGGAACAAAATTCATATCATATACTTCAGGCTGCTCTAAAATCTATCTAGTAACGGGAAATCACAAGGAACATTTAAGGATAGGCCCTTTTAAGTTAGAAGTAGTTAATGAAATTTATTAAAATTCACAGTTTGATTTAAGTGGTGATGCATCATGAAAACTAGCCAATAATAAGATATTATCCATTATTAAGTGTCATTAAGTAGAGGCTTGAAACATGAAAGTGATGCTCTTTGCATTTAGACATAGCGTACCATCGAAATAAGGTTGGTTCTGTTAGCCCAAAGGCTCTTCACCTTAGTTTTGATGATAACTAACTTATAAAGTTAAGTTACTAATGATCTTGTGTTTATTAAGTTTCAGTTATTGATCAAGATCTTAGTAAGTGTTTAGCTTCAACAAAGGATTCAAAATCAAGTTTGGAGTCATCACGTGTTGATTCATGAGCTCGCCCTTCAAGATCGCATCTAGTACTCGGAAGGAGTCAGCCTCGTGGATCGAGTTTGGATTGAGTCGTCTTGGAGATGAAGATCGACAAGAAAACTTCAGTTTAGGTTTGTTTAGTTTTGTTTAGATCTTTTGTAAAGATTGATTAGTCTTGATATGTTCAAGTTCACACACACACAAATTCAAAAGTTTTGGATTTTCAAAAATATATCTTTCGCTTTCATGAATAGATAGAATCAAAAGAAGTTTACATGATTTGTGTATATTGGATTTCATCCATGTACATCAATGCTTCATAATGCTTAGAAACTTATTTTGATTATTCTAGTTCATGATTTTAAGTTTTGTTTTTATCAAAACTTAGTTTTGAATTTAATGTCAAAAACATAAATATATCATTTTATCCATACACACTATACTTCAAATATGTTTCAAATATCATGTTTTTGTATCTATAAAAGTTTTGGAGAAAACGATTTTTCATTTTAAAATCTAAGTTTTGAAAAATACGATTTTTGGTTTCAAGCTTAATTTCTATACCTCAAAAATAGTTCAAAAAGTTTGTAATATGTGGTGATTCTTGATCACACATATTTGTACTTCAACTTATTTACATGAACTAATTAATGAAATTTATGATGATTTATTGAATTTTTTAGGGATTTATCAAGTTAGTTTTTCAACCGTAAATAGCTGGTTTTTGGACTACCGATGGTCGACCGACGTGCACATAGCCCATACCTAGGGGCCGATCGACCGAATGGTCGACCGACTGGCCCTACCCAACTCTCGGGTAGGCCCGGTGGACCGGGCAGTCAACCGACAGGCATTTTTGCCTTGGGGCCGGGCGGTCGACCGACGGCTCAACGATCGAAAATCCGACCGTTGGCCAGTCGGCTAGGCGTTCGACCAACAACCCATTCTGGGCAATTTTTTAGCTCAACGGCTAGTTTTTCCCAACCCCTATAAATAGGGGGTTGTTGCCTGTTTTCAAAAAGATTTTCAAAAGCAAAAATTCTCTACTTCTCTAGTGTTTTTAGTAAGTTTTTCAAAAGAGTTTTTCTCTTTCTTTATTTTTTTTAGTTTTAAAAAAATCAAAGAAATCAAGTTTTGAGAATTCTATTTTGTTCTCTATTTTTCATATCTATCAAGAAGTCTTTCCCAAGTATTTTCTTTGTGTTTTCTTTTCAAACACTGTGATTTCTCACATACTTGAGCTATCATCTCAAATCTATCTTTAGGATCTTTGTTTTTGTGAGAAAATTTGTTTGTGATCCTTTGAGATCATTGGATCACGAAGTTGTATTTCTTTTCTTTGCGTTGTGCTAGGCTTTGTGCCTTCCTCTTGAGTAGAGGAGAAGAGTGGAGTTGTGTACTCTCGATTTGTAATTGTAATTCCTCGGTGGAGGTCACTTTGTGGAAGGTCCTGTGTGAACATAGTGAAAATCTTTCTGTGTGAAGGCAGGGACGTAAAGCAGTGGCTCGAACCTCGAAACATATCCCCGTGTTTACGTTTGTTCTTGTATCTCTCAAATCTCATCTCTTTATATCTTGTATAGTTATTACTTACTCATATTCATATACATGCTAGATATTGTTTGAGCGACCGCACTTATGTCCAATCAAGAGAGCTATTGAAGCTCCCCAACTCATAATTCAGAGGAATCATGAGGAATAGTTCCAGAGCCCTTCACGAAAAATTCAAACTCATTCTTGATTACACAGTGTGTTAGCAATTAGTTTTTAAATTTTACATCATTTGTCTTAGATTAGCACTACACCTATTCACCCCCCTCTAGGTGTACTTTCAATTGGTATCAGAGTTAGCGCTCCTGATATTTCAGTTTAACCACCTAGGAGTGATCCTTGGATTGCTAATCTAGTATTACTTTGCACACATATAGTTTACATTCATGGATCACCTATGTTTGATGATTTTAATATAGATTTGTAAAAATTTAAAATGAGTTCATATTTAAAAGCCCTAAGTTTGCATGTTTATCTTGCCACTATCAAAAAAGTCCTATTTTGGTAATGCCAAGTACATTGAGGCTAATGCACAAGCCATGGAGACACTTAAGCACACATTAAGAAAAAATTATCTTTCTTTAATTTCTCATTGTGATTCCGCTTTTGCAACGTGAAACACATTGACCTCTCTCAAGGAACAAGCTCAACACATTTTGGAGAGAGAACCAAGAAGAGATGAGTCTGACCAAGCTTGCTTCGTGGTCCAACGGAATGACTCCCTTAAGGTTATATTCAGATACTCATCTAGATGATAGTGTTAGTTCTTTAAATAATGATAATGCTATGAATGCACATGCTTTAAATGAAAACTTTTCATATTTTGTGAAAACTTATTAGAAAAATATAAACTTTTGAAAAAGAAAATTTTGAATTAAAAGAAAAAAAGAAAAACTTATTTTCAAAACTTGATTTGGTTTTGAAGGAAAAAGTTGAGGTTTCATGTTAAAGAGATTCATTAAAAACCCAACTTGACCTTGTCCTAAAAGAAAATGAGATTTTGAAAAATAAAAATGATTTTAATCATGTTTTGAAGGAAAATGAGGTTGACTTCAAAACTTGATTTCGTTTTAAAAGAGAATGATTCCTTGAAAAATAAAATTGTTTTGATTCCTAAAAAATTAGAATGCATTACTTTAGAAAATATTTCTTTGAAAAATGATTTTACTTCTCATTCTTGTCATGCTCCTATTGATTCTTCTTTTCATGATAAGAATAGTGTTTGCTCCACATTCTCTTCCATTGATAATGATATTTATGAATTGAAGAAGAGTGTTGATTGTTTGGGCTCCACTTTGAGCCAATGTGCCATGAACCGCACACGATTGGAATCCATGTTTCATAAGAAACATGCTCCACATATTCATGCACATCATTCACGACATACACATGCTTCTCATGTACACACATAATTCAATGTATGCTAGAGTGTACACTTGTACACATTGTGGTCGCAAGGGCCACCTTGTAAATTTTTGTTATGATAGAATAAATGTTTCAAATTTTGCAAGTAAATTTGTTTGGGTCAGGAAAGGTGCTAACCCCCATGGATCCAAGAAAGTATGGGTACCAAAATCCATCCCAATTTCATTTGATGTAGGTATAGGCTCTCACAAGACGTGATGGTATTGGTGCCTTGGTGGTGAATGTGTTCGAGCTAAAAGATCATATGTTTGGATGCATCACTTTCAAGGGAGTTTTGGTGGAAGGACCACCATGGTTGGAAACCTAGAGACTAGTTCATTTGATTTTGGTAACTATCTCTAACTCCTATTTTAGTTCACATGTTTTCAATTGATGATTTTTTGCATGTATTGGTTTTCATGTTCATTATGGATAAATGCAATGATTATTAGACTTGTAATATACATGTATAGTCTTTGAGATACACCCATATTTATATGAATGCATATTTTGTGTTCTCACTATAATTTAGCTATTATGTATATCCTAATTCTAAAGCACTTACATTTAGCCTAATGATCACATTTGTTTATATTTTTGCTTCATGTTTTGATTACATATTTAGATGTGCCTTTTATTAAAACTTGTTTATACTTGTACAAGTAGTGAGCTACAGTTGATTATTGTGTTTGAGTGTTTTATTACTCATGTGTACTCATTACATGTGTTTATATAACCTTATTTTGATAATTCTTACATTTACACTTGTATTCCCTATTTTTGTACATGTTTTTATGTTTAGCTTCATGTATATGTTAATTTTGCCAACAACTATTAGATATACACGTCTATCCTAGAGCCACTTGCTTTTCATGATATGTACTCTTTTGTAGACTCAATTTATTTTTAAGATAAATATGTATGCTTTAGTTTTGACAAAACATATACATACCTTGAAGTTTGTTTAGTTTTATGAAATTGAATTTTTATGATTTTCATGTTTACAAAGGGTGAGCTTATTGTCTTATCTCATGATTTTATTGATTACATGACTCTTATACACTCTATGTTTGGTGTTTACTCATAATTTTTATTTCATGAGCCTATATGTGCTTTATTGCTCTTTGAGTGTCGATGATCGTGTGATCATGTTTTCATGGAATACATATTTATTTTATTCCTTACTTGAAAGATTTCGTACTAGTTTTCAAAATATCTTTAAAACTAGTCTTTATTCTTCAATTGGTAGAGTTTTCAATCTATATTAAAATATTTTTAAATCATATATTTGAAAGCCCCTAACATCAAACGGCGGTTAGTTGGGTGACCATGCCCTGTATCCTCTTAATGAAAATATCCTTTAAACATGTGCATGATAGAGTGGTAGTTATGAGTTATACATGATCTTAATGAAAATTGATTTTTGTATACTCATACATATTTTCTTATATATGTATGCATCATATTTCAATTGATATTATATTGCTCTGATCATACATACGTATATATGATTTCTAGTGCTAAGATTAACAATGTCTATCTATACATGTTTATAGCACAAATTGTTTTATGCCAAGCTTGATTTTTATTCTTAATGATAATTGGTATCTTTACAAGCTTTTACATTATTTTTATTAATATTTCCTAAAGGGGGAGAAAAATTTGTGATTTGTCTTTCAATTGGCTTTATTTTCAATTGGTATCTTACTCCCACTTTTATGAAGAAAAATATTTTGTTTTGAAAAATGCTAACATTTTCAATATTGGTATCAATAACCTTCAATTGGTATTATTTTCAAATCTTCAATTGGTATTATTTTCAAATTGGTATCTATATTGCAAAATGATTTTAGTATTTACCTAAAAAATTGGTTTAAAATTTACTTTCAATTGGTATCATGTTTTTCTATTGGTATCAATTAGTAAAAAGATTTTGTGTTT
Source organism: Agave tequilana (assembly GCA_038442645.1). Taxonomy (NCBI): domain Eukaryota; kingdom Viridiplantae; phylum Streptophyta; class Magnoliopsida; order Asparagales; family Asparagaceae; genus Agave; species Agave tequilana. Next base: position 1,195 of record JAVJIF010024430.1, on the reverse strand, counting down.
TCTATCAATTGATTTATTTCAATTGATAGTTTTTATTAGTATAAAAATATGTGTTTTATTGGTATTATATTTTTCCTCACCCCTTTGTTGATGAGTGATAAAAAGGGGAGAGAAATGTAGTTTATATATGCATATTTTATTAATTGTTTATGCACATATACATGTGTTTTATGAGTTTTATTGCATATTGTTTTTATTATTGTATTAGTATTTGAGCTTACATTGAATATCTTCATGTTATTGCTATGCATAAGTTAAGGGGGAGCTTTTATGAAGCCTATCCTTAATCAATGCAGATATAACCTCATAAGTTTTGTCATCATCTAAAAGGAAGATTGTTAGCCCAAAGGCTTTTCACCTTAGTTTTGATGATGACTAACTTATGAAGTTAAGTTACTAATGATATTGTGTTTATTAAGTTTCAGTTATTGATCAAAATCTTAGTAAGTGTTTAGCTTCAACGAAGAATTCAAAATCAAGTTTGGAGTTATCACGTGTTGATTCAAGAGCTCGCGTGTCAAGATCACATCTAGTACTAGAAAGGAGTTAAGTTCATGGATCGAGTTTGGATCGAGTCATCTTAGAGATAAAGATCGACAAGAAGACTTCGTTTAGGTTTGTTTAGTTTTGTTTAAATCTTGTGTAAGGATTGATTAGTCTTGATATCCTCAAGTTCACACACACAAGTTCAAAAGTTTTGGTTTTAGTTTAACTATTTTGGTTTTTCAAGAATATATCTTTCGTTTTCATGAATAGATAGAATCAAAAGAAGTTTACATGAATTATGTGTATATTGGATTTCATCCACGTACATCTATATTTCATAATGCTTAGAAACTTATTTTGATGATTCTAGTTCATGGTTTTAAGTTTTGTTTTTATCAAAACTTAATTTTAGATTTAATGTCAAAACATAGATACATTTACATGTGTATTGGATTTTATCCATACACACTATGCTTCATATGTGTTTCAAATATCATGTTTTTGTATCTAAAAAGTTTTAGCGAAAAACGATTTTTCATTTCAAAATTAAGTTTCAAAAAATACAATTTTTAGTTTCAAGCTAATTCTATACCTCAAAAATAGTTCAAGAAGTTTGTAATATGTGGTGATTCTGATCACACATATTTGTACTTCAACTTATTTACATGAACTTATTTTTGTGAAATTCATGATGATTTATTAAATTTTT
>JAVJIF010024429.1:0-55333 GCA_038442645.1 Agave tequilana | reverse complement strand
TGATATCTACGAGTTATGCATAAATTCTCTTTTGTATTGTAATAACTTCTTAAAAGTTTCTTCTATACTGCAAAATATAATGCTTTGTAGGTATCATGAGACCTCAAAGATTTTTTTTCTTATTAACATATTCAAATATCCTAGATTTGTCATAGTTTTGCAGGTTATATCTAATTAAGTAATATCTTGTAGATATTCAAGAGTTTCTTATAAGTTAATTATCATATTCAAATACATGATGAAGAGATACAAGGTTTCCAATAAGCTGCGAGGAGTACGACGGTACAAGCGAGTGACGTCAGCGGGAGGTTCCAGCTAGAGTGGGTCAGAGGGACACCAGATGATGCGTCAGCGGAGAGCAGCTGTATTGTCGTAGGAGGAGAGTGGAGCATGTGTTTCTCTTTTCTTTGTGCTTGATTCCTTTAGTTATCCCGAACACCAGCGTGTGCTTAATTTTTTTTACTTCTGGAAGACTTTAAGTTCTTGTACTAGTGCCGAGATTTATATTTGGAACTGGAAGCAGTGGAAAGGGGGAAATGAAAGAGTCAATAGTTTTCGTATTCCTTTTTGGGGCTGTTTGGTTGCAAGGAAGTGGGCGGAAGCAAAGAAATAGGGAAGTATAATTGCTTACTTCCCTATCTATCCAACACCAGAAAAAAAAATAAGAAAACCTCTTTTCCTTTTTTTTTCTTTTCTTTTACACAACCATTTCCTCACTTCCAGAGCGCTACAGTTAATTTTGTGGTCATGTAAATCTCATTTGTAATAAAATGTAGCACAAAACAGTTTATTTTTTGACCATATAAATCTCACTTGCATTCTAATTACAGTTTATTTTTATTTTTCTTAATTAATTTTATTTAATATTATTTTACGGTCAACTTTGTGGTCAACTTTTTCACTTCCACTTTCACATTACCATCCAAACCCGGAAAAGAAAAAATATTTTTCAAACCACTCTTCCTAACAACATCCAAACACCGGAAAACCTACTAACCAATTCCCAAGTTCTAAAGGGAATTATTACTACTTCCTACTTCCTCATTCCTCACTTCCTCACTTCCACCCTTAACCAAACAGGGAACAAGAATAAAAGACAAGTGCAATATTCAAAAGAGACCATCAATAATTCATATGACACTGTAACAATTGAGTAAATTTTTTTGATAAAAAAAATGGGTGACAAATAAGGCTCCTCGCCCTTCATTAAAAATGTATTAATGAAACAATTTTTAAGCAAGTATAAGACCCTAAAGTCCCTTAGAAGCTCAGAAATAGTGCACTCGGAGGTGCCGGAGACTAGCCTCCCCCACAAGTGCATAAACTGTGCGCATGAAGGTGCCCAAAAATTGCTTAAGGGCCCTACAAAGGAAAAAAAAAATGGACGGGTGGGCCCAATGGATCATTCAGGTGGCCTACTTATATTACGGAGAGGCTTGATGTATTTTCGAATATGATAGAGGGCAAGGGTGGACTCTTATTTAGTGAAAAGTTCATTTTGATCATGATAAACTTGGTGCGCCAGGGACCACAGCTTCAACTGAGTTTGATAGTTTTCTGACCAATTTTTCTTCTGATGTATGAAACCAAAGAACAAGCAACAACAAGCCAAAATAACTTGACCTGTCGGTGGCCCCTTTTTTGGATTGTCAACAGACTTTTCCCGAAAGACAAGAGTTTTCAGACTTGTCAACAACACCCTATTTCTAGCCTGTCGACAGACTTTTTCTCGAAAGTCAGGATTTGTCAGTTTTTTCTCTTGACTGTCGACAACACCCTTCAGCTGTCGACACCATATTATGTATCGGGGTATCTAATTCTGATTAGGATTTGTATTCGGTCTAATTTGAACTCCATTAGATTTTTCTCTTTCTATATTTTGAACTTTCTTTTTTTTATTTTGAATTTAGTTTTTTATAAATAGAATAGAATTTTTGTAAGCCTATAAATAGGCTTTTTGTATTTTCTATTTTGGCATCAAATATTGAATAATAAAATTGAGATTTCTCTCCAAATTAGTCGTGGGTTTGAGTTTTTCTCTCTTGGCTCGTAGATTCAGGTCGTTTGCTCGTGGATTCGAGTGAAATCTCTTACCTGAAGCTTATTCAGAGTCCATCAGTGCTAGTACGATATCTAAACTGTGTTGTTCGTCTTTCCCACTTTCCCATCTGCATCAACTTCAAAATGCTCGATTACATAAAAAATCGAGAAGAAAAAAAGAAAGGAAAATTTCGATCCGAAAGGTTAGACAGGTGGACTAGGGCTTTGGGAAGACCGGCATAGGATGGACAAAGGAATCATAGTTGCAGTGGTGGGATCTAGGAGCTCGACATAGTGGGGTGAGGTTGGCGTGGTGGGCTTCTTTGAGGTGCTCGACAAGATGGAGTGAGGATGACAGAGAGTCTAAGCGATGAGTATGACAGCCAGAAGGGCGATGTCAGTAGGAGGGAGAGCTGGAGTGGGTAAGAGTGACTGAAGAGGATGCGTCAGCAGAGGATTCGATTAAAGCAACCGCAGTGCCAGAAGGGAAGCGTGGAGTGAAACAAGTGAGTAAATTCAGCTTGCCACTTGCATAGACACAAAGTAGTTTGACTAACAAGCAACATTTTCTCGGGAAATCTTAGAAGAACACTAGGATTTCATATAAAAACAATCTCAAGCTGAAACTTTGTAACTAAAGATGATTTTTTTTTTTTTATATTGGATAAACAATGACATAAGAAAATCTTCTGGGTTTGTATTTACCACTACACGAAGATGGTTTTAATAACTTAAAGTTAATTTTCCCAGTAATTCATAACGTATTGCTGACAAGTAAATAAACCAAAAGATGAGGTTTTTATCAGATTAATGGTAATTATAATTGGTGAACAATTAGAATTATTAATGAAAAATTAGTACAATTGGAACATTTCCTAGGACATAAAAAACTAAAAAATAGAACATTTCTTAGGACATTTGATAATGTGGCATCTTATTTTATTTAATTCTTAATTATTATTAATTAACTTATCACTCAAAATATTAATAAATAATGTTATTCATAAAAAATATTATTAACAATTAGTAATAAAATTATTTTGAATTATTAATTTTAAATTTTTAATTCATTCACTAGTGATTGTTTAATGATATTAGTAAGTAATATTATTAATACATAACTATTACTAATAATTAATAATTCACATAACAGAAAGGTTAATTCCTGATTGACATCTGCCTCGTCATTCTCTGTGTCTGTGTTTAGGGATGAGGAGAATTTTGGTTCAACCGAACCGAACTGAACCGTTTTTTGAATCAAATTAATTAGGTTTCGAAAAAAAATTCAACTTGGTTCGGTCGAAATCAAATGTAGAAGAGTCGATTCGGTTTGATAGTCAGTTCTTAGGGGACTACAGTTTTAAATCATATTGGACCTCAAGCCAACCCGAACCGGCCTCAGTGGTATTAAAAAGTCTATTAATATATATAATTTATACTACTACAAAAAAGCATCAGTTGAAATATTTTCAAAAGATTCTGTCTGTCAATTTTAATAAATCAAAAATTGAACTATTTAATTTGAAAACTTTAACTATAAGATAATTAAATATGGGTATTTTAGCATTTTTTTTAACTAAAAGATATAGCTTTAGAACTTATTCTCTTTTTGAGTCTCAATGATCTCGATAGTTTTTATTTTATTGTAATCTCTTTCTCATCTCCATCCAATAATACACTCATTCTCTCTCTCTCTCTCTCTCTCTCTCTCTCCCCTCCTTACATAAATTCATATCTCTATTTTTTATTTGAAACCATCTCCTCACCGATTTAGGTCCAAGTTATTAGATAATAAATAGATGAATATACAACATTCAAATAATTACTTACAAAATAAAATATAGTAGAAATTCTCATTACAAATAAATAAAGTTATTTTTTAGAAAAACTCATAGTTAATGAAAAAAAATTAATCTCAATTTTTTATGTTAATTAAGTTGTGAGTCTTATCAATTTTTATAAAGCATTGAAATCATTAGCATTTTAATTATGCTATTATCAAAGATAAGTAAAAATAAATCAGTTAATTGTATCTCTAACTAAAATTACGCAACTTAATATATGAATAATTAATTGCCCAAAATAAACATATTAATATTTATTAACACTCATAATAAAACATTGATATTTAAAAAAAATTATCCAAGAATTATAGTTTTATCAATCATCTTTTCTATAACTTAGTTCTTTCGCGACAAACACACAATAACTATCAATTTATAATATCTTTTTCTCTCTTTTACATATGTTATCTCATGATTAAATTTAAATAAGCATAATGTAACATTAATTTTCTTTATACCTTGAGGTATAGATAAATCGTGACTTTTTTTACAAAAAATAATACAATATTTATATTAAGAAATGCTTATTTGATAATACTAATTAGCATAAGTATGTATTAAATTTTACTATGAATTTCTTTGAAATATTTAGCTATAGCCACCTATTTTACTTCATATTAGATAAAAACTCAGCGTCATAATTTGATCAGTATAAATTGATTCCTCGCAACCATTGCTTTTTTATATATTTATTTCCCTTTCCCAATGTGCCTTTCATTGCTCTCCCCTCAACCTTGACCCTGACGCAAAGTAATTCGTGAGTTGACCTGCGTGATCAGGTCACCGTGGGGGTTGGAAAGGGGGCATGAGCCTCCTCCCGCGAATGGGGCGGAGCCCTTGGGAAAAAAAAAATTTGGATCGACATTTTTGCAGATCCTGTTTTGCTCGTGCCCGCGATGAGCTCTGTGGGACTAACTCAGAAATAGGACATTTTGTGAGTACTGTGAACATGACAAAAACTCAAAAATAGAATATTTTGTGAGGACTTAACAGTCCTCATGAGGACTCAAATATAAGACATTTCTGTGAATACTACGATTATGATAGCAATCCAAACAAAGAGGACTGTGATCATGGTCATAATCGTAGAAAGACTCAAAAACATGACATTTTTGTGAGGATTGCGATTATAATCGCAGTCCTCATAAATAGTGCATTTTATGATGACTGCGATCATGATTACAATTCTTAGAAATAGGGCTACGATCATTTTGTGAGAACTACAATCATAGTCGCAGTCCTTATAAATAAGAGATTTTTGTGAGGACTGTGATTATAATCGCAGTCATCTATACTGTGACCATTTTTGTGAGGATTGCGATCATAGTCGCAGTCCTCAGAAATAGGCATTTTCAAAGCGATCCGCTTTTTTTTGAAGCGATTACTTAAGGGTATTTTTGTCTTTCATTGCTGATGAGCGCTTCAGTGTTTGACACGTGGGCATTTATCCTTAATTTAAAAGGGAGGTGGTTGAAGCAAATAAAATTATGAAGCTGATTTCTTTTTTCTAATTACGATTTGACATAAAGGTGTAGAGAAAAGGCGCAATTTCTTTTTAATATTTTTTTAACGTGCATAGCACATGCACAATAATACTAATAAAAATTATCAACATTAATTAGTAATATTTAAATAATAGTTATTAATCTTTAATAATTAATAATAAATAATAATTAATCATGACAAAATTATTATTAATGCATTTAATTATCATTATTTGTCACTAATAAAATAGATACTAATACTTAACAATTATTTGTTATTAAATGGTTTTGTTGTGTGTTGGGGGGGGGGGGGGGGGGGGGGGGGGGGGGGGGGGGGGGGGGGGGGGGGGGGAGGGTTGATCCAATCCATTAATGGTTCTAATGAAAAAGCTAGAATATTTTTTAAAGGCGAAGCACACTCTTTTTCATGTAGTGGAACATTTTTGTTATAGTTCTAATCCCAGCTCCAGTCACGATTAAACTTAAAAAAAGTTAAGTTCTAGTTTCAGTTAGAAATTTCAATTGACCACCTAAAAAAGTTCATGTTCGAGTTTCAATTAAAGTTCTAATTGACTAAATATCCACTGCTAAAAAAGTGCTAGTTGACCAACATTTTCTGAAAAGAAATTGTTAAAAAGGAAATATCAAATATGTGAATATAAGCTAAAGGAAAATTGTTACAAAAAAAAAAACCGGTGGGATTTGAACCGACGCCCAGTCGGACCGCTATTTTTCAAAGAAAATAATGTAAAAAGAAAATTGTTAAAAGTAATATCAAATATGTTATTATAAATTAAATGGAAAACTGTTTAAAATAAAAAATAATTGACAGCTGTGGGATTTGAACCCACGCCCTTTCGACCAGAGCCTAAATCTGGCGCCTTAGACCACTCGGCCAAACTGTCAGTTGTACGGTAATCTACAAATAAATAATCTTATATGTCATAAATGCATACATATATATACATATTCGTCCACATCGTTGAAACAAGTTCTCCAGCACAACCCCACAAATTGCTACTGACGATGATAAATAGTCGATCTCTTCCACAATAGTCAGATTCAAAAGAGATTTTCACTGGGATATCAACATAATTTTCAGAAATAATCTTCTCTGAGGCTCTAGAGTTTTGAGAAGAGGATTGGACAATGCTTTCGGCGATTTCATCGCAAAAAATCAGTCTCATTATAATCATACAGATTGGCTTGAATTTTAAGGGAGGAATCCAAGCTGCAGGCATTAAAGATCTCGACAACATGAGCAGCTCACCGGCACGGCCTTGTGCATGCTCTTTCTTGAAAGAGCCACTTCCATAATCAAAGCGCCGCAACGAGCAGAAAGCTGTCATGAACAACTAGGTCTTTTTCGCCTCCGTTTAAGGTTGTAAACTCCACGCCTGCTTGCGCAGCATAACTGAGTGCTATGTGTAGCTCACTTTCACCGAACAATACTCGTGGTGGACATCTTCTTACAATATCTCATTCTGTTCACCGAAGACACTCTGCTAAAGGCAGCAGCTGTCGAGGACGAGGAGCCACCACAGTCGTGGCATTTGAATCAGCAAGCTCTCGAGGAATCTGGCAGCAAAATAGTTGGAAACGTGGTCGAACTCAGGGACTTCGCATATCATAATGAGAAAGTGGAGCTCAGATCCTTCAGCTTGATCTCGTGCGAGTTGGTGCGCAATAGGATCTCGAACATACCACCTGTATAACAGTTGAACCCTCGAGGAAATATCTTCGCAAGCCCTAGCTGCAGTGACTATATGATGCTCAATCACTATCCATTGTCTCTTGAGCTTCTTCAAGATTGAATAAATAAAGCTCGCTCCATTGACTTGATCTCACTGCTGCTCATGCGCCAAGTTATTCAGCAAAACACTCAAGTTGGAAACATAACATTAAAATTAAGAAACAGATGAGCACCAAACAGATTGTGAGTCTGCTAATCAAAACTGACCGAAGTGAGGTTTTATCCCGTAGCTTATATAGAAAATTTGTCCGTCCGCCTGACTCATCCGCGAGGTAGAGGAGCGTCAACCCCCTCCTCTTTCTTCCTCTCTCAGCTCGCTCTTTCTTCTTCTCTCCTTCCTCCTTCCTCCTAACCGATCGATCGGTTTTCTACCAACAGTTACGGTATACTAGTATCTATACTACCACTTATCATAATATCATGATTGCTACATAACAAAACAAGGACAATAAATACAGATCGATAAGCAAGAATTGATACAATAGATTGCAATGTGATTATTAGTAGAGTAAATATTAATATCTATTTCCTCCTTTCTTGTTTCCTTTGATATGCACGCCTTGTTAGATCTAATTTTATTCCATACAACATCTACACATATACTGTAAGCTCTTTATCATGATCAAAGAGAAGGAAATTTAGTCATACCTGATTCATCACGAAAGGGATGCCAAAGGTTGCACGATCTCGATGACGCTGGAGTTGAGGGAAAGAACTCTTCTCTCCAGCCACCAAGTTCTCTTCTGATCCTTAGAGGAGATAAGAGCCCTCCAAGAGAGAGAGAGATTAGGTCATTTTGGTGGAGAGAAAACTCTACCCATAATATATATAACATCAAAGAATCCTAATTCAACTCATCATAAATCTTGGCCCTTGATTGATAATACGAGTTCCACACGTGTAGATGAGTCCCACATTTTAATTTAAATACACTCATGGACAAGTGTAATTGAGAACGTGCTTAGACCCAAATCATTTAGGCTTGATCAATTCTTTATTGGTCAAACAGCATAGGTTAAAGTGGCGGGTGCAAATATCCATTAACTTGATTAGGTCCAAATTAAATTAGACTTTAAATATAATAAGTCTAACAATCTTCCACTTGGGCCAAGCAAGTCATACTGAATAGATATTATGCATAACTTTATGACGTTAAAAAAATTTTAACTGCCAACAAATCACGTTTCAAAACAATCTGGTCGATCATTAAGTGTCCTCCCACCGAGCATGATGGTCGTTACCTTCTGTATAATCGAGATAGGAGCTTCCACATCACAAGTTTTAGAACTTTTAATGATAGATGAAATGTGGACGTGTGGCATAGAAATGTCCTCTGATCAAATAAGTATAATTCCAACTGATTTTCACTTTATGACTCAACAAGTTTAACTTTATGACACCAATGAGTCCAACTGCTAACAAACTCAAATGCGAAAATTAAACTCAAAAAGTATTTAAAGAAAGCAGTTATCACTTTATTATCAGAATCAACAATATACAAAAAGTGCTCTTAGAAATAATGCCTTCTACATGAAATTATTCACTCCCACTAACCTAGGATATTTGTAGGTCATCTAGAGGGGGTGAATAGGTGACTAGCTAATCAAATGCACAACAATGCAAAATTAAACCTAATTGTGCAAACTAAAACTATTATGCTAAACACACTAAGTATAATAAAAGAGTTTAGCCGATTTCCGGTAGCGGTCTCTGAACTATCTCCTCAAGATTCCTTTAGATTAAGAGTTGAAGTGGCACTATGGCTCTCTTAGTTGAATACAAATGTGAGCAAACAATCCCAGCATATATTCAATTAAGCACAAGTATATCAAGCATATAAAGATATGAATAATAAAAACATATAAGATATATAAACACAAGCGAGAGAGAGAGAGAGAGAGAGAGAGAGAGAGAGAGAGAGATAAGCCATCAGAAATATGGTAGATTGTTCGAGAGGAGAAAATAGATTGAGCAAGAGTTCAAAGTAAACCGTTTAAGTCCTTGTGCTGATATTCAAACTCTGAATATGTGTGTAGAATTACTTTGCTTCGAATTACCGTTTGTAGCAAAGGCTATTGATTGCAAAATCAAAGAGATAAGAATTATCGTGTAGCTTTGGGCTAACGGTCGTGTCCACGAGAAGGAATGCGATAGAAGATTTTCGTATTTTTGTTAAGTAACAAAGAATGAAGTTGGTGTCTTTCTTTAAGTTGAAAAAGAGAATGGAGAGAAGGAAAATGATTAAAAGAAAAATTGCAAATTTGGAGAAGGCTTTGGAAAAGGTGATTTAAAAAGGAAAAGTGATTTGTTATTTTTAATACAAGAAGAAGATATGAGCTCACTAATTTTCTACTCAACTATGTACTTATCTCAAAAACATTTGGGTGCATCATTTTTATCATAAGTAAAAAACCTTTAGTTTCTTTTAATGTCCAAGTAAAACAAATAAGATGGTTTCGTTTAAATCTTAAGCCCTTTCTTTACAAATCATTAAAAGAGAATATTAAACCATCAAGCGCGAAGAAGCAAGTGTGGAATAAAAATAGTTTAAAAAGGTTTGTGCATTGAAAGTCTAAGTTTAAAGTAAAGACATCCTCATGTACTTTCAAGAACGAAGTTTAACTAAGATGCTTTTCTGATTCAAAAAGTGTTGCTTTCATGAAAATCAATCAAGAGAGAGGTGATAGAAGAGAGTAATTAGTGAGCTCAGAAAATGATTTAGCTACTCATAATGAAAGGAAAACAAATAAGAAAATGAAATTTAAACTTAGACATACGATTTGAGTCGAATTGAACAAGCAAGTTGAATCTCCTTTGATTGTCACTTCAAGGATGAATTACACACTCAGTTTCACTCTTCTCTCTTTGCTAGTCTAAACTAAAAAAAATAAAGAGGAGATACAACTTCTTCGAACTATCTAACAATACTCCTAAAACCCTAAAGAATAAATAAAAATTCTAATCCTACTCTTCGCTCTTTTCTTCTCTGTCGAAAATGATATTTATAGGGAAAAACCAAACGGTAGAGGGCGTAGGAAGATTGGGGGGAGCAAACGCTCCCCCAACAACATTAACAAGCCGCAGAAACGCAGTTAGGGCCGTGTTTTCGCGGCCCTGGTGTGGCCAGGTGGCCACATCTAAATGGTGGAGTTTCCCGGTTTGTTGATTTTCTCATATCTTCTACTGGTTTTCTCGTTTCAGCTCCCGGGTTTGTTAAAACGGCCTTTGATTTCTGATTGATTTGTAGAGATCCATTTTAACCGATGTTCAACCAATTACATCCTCTTGATCTGCGTTGATTTTCTAATTTCGAATTAATTCTGATTTAAATTAGAATTTTGATGGGCTTTTGGGCTCGTTTCTCTTTCTTTTCTTTTAGCAATGGACCTACATTTAACAAAGAAGAATTATTAATAGGATTTATTAGATAAAAAGTATGATAATGTGACAATGTATATGCAATATATGTGACTGATCACACCCCCACACTTATGTTTTGCTCGCCCTCGAGCAAAACATCAGACTTATCCTAATCAATTATTTAGACCACTTTCGCAGGTTACTCAATTGCACTGAGCATGTGCAACAAGCCGTTAAACCTCTAGGTTACCCCTAGAGGACGAGTTTTGTCTCGTGAGGGTTTTCAGTGAATTGCACCCACAAAATCCATAAAGAAAGAGAAAAATATTAGTATCTTCGAAAAGCATTTTGAAAGGAGAAAATATTTAAAATATATTTGTAAAAGTTTAAGTAATCTATAAGTTATAGGAATATTAAACTTTTCATTCCTAGACTTAGTCTCTATTCAAAAATGTGTCATCAGTCAAAGTAAGGAGTCAAATTATATTTCTCATCTAGTCTATTACTTTACCCTGAGTCTTATGCGCCATCGTGACTATGAAGTTTGACTAAGGGTTCTTTAACATTAACTCCTATGCCTTATTTATATTTATTTTTGGTGATATTTATTCCTCAATTCCATTAGGCTTTCTAATCTGCCGATGTAACGAGCCTTTAGTCGGTGACACCCAAACCGGACAGTTTTAGGGCACCAGGTGAGAAAACACCCCTAAGGACTTAAACACTCGAGCAGACAAGGCCACGAAGCTAAGGGTTTTTATTTATAAAATGTATCAATACTTATGCTTCATGAGGCACAAATACCCAGCTTAATCAGAGGATATATATATATATATATATATATATATATATATATATATATATATATATATATATATATATATATATATATATATATATAAGGCATAAGAGTCTTTGTTTATGAACCCTAAGTGTGTAAGTGTTATAAAGTGTGCATATTTCATCAAGGATCAAGACTAAATTATTTTTATAAATTTTCTTCCTAACCCTAAATATCAAACAAGTCATCTTATTTTGACCAAGTGTAAGAAATCCTAATTATGATTTTCCTATTCCTTAAAATTGACTTAATTTCTTACAAAAAAAATATCAAAATATTGTTCTTACCTTGCAAAAAGTTATATATATATATATATTTGTTTTCTTCTTTTTTTAGTTTTATATTAGTCATGTTAGAGCCCTCCCAGACACTTATCTCATGCATTGTCCCCAATGTATGAAAGAAATGTATAAATGCATGAAATGAAATATAAAAGAGGTGCATATATTATACAAAAATATATACAACATCAAGTTTCTCCCACACCTAGATCTTGTTCGGTCTCATCCCTCTAACTCTCTTCCCATCATTCAAATGGGTCCTCTTTATAGGGCATAGTGGGGAGGCCAATTTTTTTATCATTATAGCTCTCTTCCTCCCCAGTCTCACCTTCTTTAGATTTTTCTTCCTCATATTTCTACATTCATTATTCAAAAATTGATCTCCACCACACTTCTCAGTTGAAACTTTCTCACTATGAATGCCTAGGAATTCTAACTCAGTTCCATATATCTCCTCAAAGCTTAGGTCAACACTTTCCCCTGGAGATGTGTAATTAACCAAAATATCCCTAGTTGGTTCATCCAACACATGAGTTCTTCTTCGAAGAGGTTTTCAAAGAGTATGTCAATCGGAGGTTCTTGAATTATATTCTCATGCGATATATATTGGCTGGCTCATTGAAAGTGAAGATATTCAAATCAAATTTCCTTTTTTAAAGGGTACTCTAACATTAGGATCTCCGACATATGCCTTCTCATGAAGATAATCGCATTCATTCTTAAATAATTCATTAAGAAACAATGACTCATTCTCTATACCTTCACTCTCTTCATCACAATTGTTTTCAACAAAGTTTACCTCAAATGTTTGGTCTCTTATCTTACGAGGTTGTTTTTCTAAGTTGAAGACATTGACTTCTCTAGTCATGTCCCCGAAGGTTAATCTCATAAACCCATTCCTACAATTGATAATAGCATTAGCAGTAACAAGCAATGAGCGCCCTAAGATAACAGGAGTTTGAGCCCTAGGATTGGATACAGGTTGTGTCTTAAGAACTATGAAATCAACTGGGTAGATAAACTCTCCGACCCGGATAAGGACACATTAATTTTCCCCTTTGAAAGTTTCACAGAACGGTCAGCCAGTTGGATAGTGACTCGAGTTGGACTAAGATTGCCCAACCCGAGTTGTTGATAAACTGAGAATGGAAGTATGTTGATACTTGCTTCCAAATCAAGAAGTGCGTGACTAATCTCGGCTTGTCCTATAGTGCAGGCAATGGTGGGACAAACTGGATACTTGTACTTGACAGGGATCGGACCTGATAGTAGTTCACTAATGTTAGTGGGTAAGAAGACTTTCTTGGTTACATTAGTTTTTCTCTTCTTGGTGCACATGTCCTTAAGAAATTTGCATAGGATGGGACTTGTTAGATGGCATCAAGCAGTGGCACATTTATCTTCACTTGGTTGAATATCTCAATTTTTTATCCATGTGTAGATTCTGCTTGTTGTTCTTTAGCCTATTAGGAAATGATACTATAGGCTTGTACACCTGACTGGTTGACTTATCTGTTTCAGATTCGTCAGATTTGAAAGGATTGGGACTACATGAGGTGGATGCTGGAGTGTGATTGTGCTGACTGGGATTGTGTGGTGTTGACACTTGGTTATCAACTTTCTTTCCTTACCTCAATGTATGAACAACATTACATTGATTCAATGATTGATCCTCAACCAAATGAGCTTGTTGAGAATTCTTAGGATTCATAATTGGTTGATTGGGCAAGGTACCCTTTTGCCTCTCATGCTGTGGATTGGCTAATTGGCTCATTTGACTCTCAAGTCTCTGTATTGTTTGCATGAGGGAGTCTTGATTCTTCATGTACATTTCCATATTTCTCTCAAAATCAGTCATTCTCCTTTCAAGTTGAGGATTCTGGAAGGAAGGTTGTGGAACTTGGTTGGGAAAATTTTGTTGATAATGTGAAAAATTGCTGGGAGAATTGTGAGGGTGATTTGGAAAGTTGGGTTGATGATTGGAAGAATTATTGAATGATGGAAGTGGCTTGCAAGGTTTGACCGTGGGTGGTCATTATTTTGTTGGCTTCATGAGAAATTTGGGTGATTTCTCCAGCCAGGATTGTACGTTGGAGCGTATGGATCATTGTTCGGCCTTGAAAAGGCAGCATTCATCGGTTCTGGAAAGTGTTGTTGAGCTTGAAACACAGGACACTCCTCAAACACATGATTTATGGCTTGACAGTAAGTAAAACCCGGAGTTGAAAATTAGTTTGGGCTGACTTGATTGACTAGACTTGGTTCCTTAGTTTCTAAAGCTTCCAGTCTTCTCGCTAGGTTAGCTAACTTAGTCTCGTTAGCTATGGATGATTCAATTAAATTGAGACCTACTTTTGAAGAGATGGAGTTTGGATTCCTAGAGCTTTCATTAGTAGGCTCCCATTGGATGGTCTTTTTAGCTAGATTCTCATATAAATCCCATCCTTCATGCTTATCCTTCTGCAGGAATCCCCCTTGGCACATGCTTTCTAAGAGGGTCTTGGTTGAGTAGTCTAAACCGTCATAAAGAATTTGGCATTGTCGCCATTTCTCTATTCCATGATGAGGACATGGACAAGGAGGTTTTGAAGTGTTTAAAGTACCTCCAAAACGGTTCACTAGATTCTTACTTGAACTGCATGATGTTTTTCCTAACGAGAGCGGTCTTATGAATTGGATAGAATTTCTTTAAGAAGACCTTGATGAAACCATCCCAGGATGTGATAGAGCCAGCCGCTAAGCTATAGAGCCATTTCTTGGCAAAGTCCTTAAGAGAAAATGGAACAAATCTCAAATTAATAGCATCATCTATAAGGTGTGAGATTTTTATCATTAAGCATACTTCTTCAAATTCTCTTATGAAGAAATAAGTATCTTCGGACTCTAAGCCATGGAACTTAGGAAGTGTGTGATGAACTATGGCTTAAGCTCAAAGTTGTGTTCACCAACCGATGAAGTTGGATACAGGATGGAAGTGAGGTTCTAATGGGATAGAAACCTATCCTGCAAAGATGTCGGTTGAGCCATAACCGAATCTGGTCTTGGTTCAAACTTGGGTGGTGATGTATTTCTCGTTACTTAGATGAATTAGGGTCTCTTGACCACACTTGCATACAAAAACACAATCACAAACAAGTTCACCAGTAGTCAAGAAGAGAAAACAACCAAGCCTAGTTTAAGGTAACCTTGACCTAGACAACTCCTAACTGGTTGATTGTCCACAGGAGGTATAATGCAGACTTTGACCATAAACTAATTAGCCAGGTCTGGGCAAGATTGGTGGGAGGTATCCGCACAAAAGCGACAGGCCTAATTAAGCCAAACCACCAGCCTTCGGGGTTTCGCCCCTCAATCCCTTCCTAGACACTGATTTGGCAGGAGTCAAATTCTAACACCTTCCCACTTAGGATAATCTCCTAGTGAGTTCGAGATGTCCCTAAGGCCAACGTCTATCAGATTTTACTTAGGCTTAGGTTGTGCGTGCTTGGAGATGGTTTGTGAGTTAAGAAAGGGTAATGACTTCCCCACCTTATCTTGATTTGGGTTTTGCCCTTAGAATTGATTGTGCAAAGTGTGCAAGATATAGAAAAGTAACATTCAAAAGCAAATATCACCCAAGAATGTTTCCTAAACTATATGCTATGCATACGTACCTTGTCTCCAACTATCTTTAACAGTAATTATAAAATAAACATAATTAGACAAATACCTAGAATACAGTCTAAACGTTTTTTAAGCAATTAACAATCACTCAGATTACTGTTGGATTAAAATAGGGATTGTGAATATCAGATATAGTAAGAATAATAACACACAAAAATTTTATTTTTTTGTAAGCAATATGTCCTGTAAAAAAGAATTTTTAGTAGTCCAACAAAAATTTTAACTTTTACAACGCAATTTCTTGAAATTCTGTTTCCTACTTTCGAGAATAGGGGCACAGAATTCCAAGTCTTTTCTTGCAAAGGTTGAGTGCTAAATCTGAATCTTGACGTCCCTGAAACAAGACACCAAACTTGTTAAAAAACAAATATACCGTTCCCTTCCCGGCAACGGCACCAAAATTTGATTGCAAAATCAAAGAGATAAGAATTACCGTGTAGCTTTGGGCTAACGGGTCGTGTCCATGAGGAGGAATGCGATAGAAGCTTTTTGGTGTTTTTGTTAAGTAACAAAGAATGAAGTTGGTGTCTTTCTTTTAAGTTGAAAAAGAGAATGGAGAGAAGGGAAATGATTAAAAGAAAAATTGAAAATTTGGAGAAGGCTTTGGAAAAGGTGATTTAAAAAGCTTTGAAAAGTGATTTGTTGTTTTTAATACAAGAAGAAGATATGGGCTCACTAATTTTCTACTCAACTATGTACTTATCTCAAGAACATTTGGGTGCATCATTTTATCATAAGCAAAAAACTTTTAGTTTCTTTTAATGTCCAAGTAAAACAAATAAGATGGTTTCGTTTAAATCTTAAGCCCTTTCTTTACAAATCATCAAAGAGAGAATGTTAAACCATCAAGCGAGAAGAAGCAAGTATGGAATAAAATCAGTTTAAAAAGATTTGTACATTGAAAGTCCAAGTCTAAAATAAAGACATCCTCATGTGCTTTCAAGAACGAAGTTCAACTAAGATGTTTTTCTGATTCAAAAAGTGTTGCTTTTATGAAAATTAATCAAGAGAGAGGTGATAGAAGAGAGTAATTAGTGAGCTCAGAAAATGATTTAGCTACTCATAATGAAAGGAAAACAAATAAGAAAATAAAATTTAAACTTAGACATATCGATTTGAGTCGAGTTGAACAAGCAAGTTGAATCTCCTTTGATTGTCACTTTAAGGATGAATTACACACTCAGTTTCACTCTTTTCTCTTTGCTGGTCTAAACTAAAAAAAATAAAGAGGAGATACAACTTCTCCGAACTATCTAACAATACTCCTAAAACCCTAAAGAATAAACAAAAATTCTAATCCTAGTCTTCGCTCCCTTCTTCTCTGTCGAAAATGGTATTTATAGGGAAAAACCAAACGGTAGAGGGCGTAGGAAGATTGGGGGAGCAAACGCTCCCCCAACAACATTAACAAGGCTGCGAAAACGCGGCTAGGCCGTGTTTCCGCGGCCCTGGCGTGGCAAGGTGGCCACACCCAAATGGTGGAGTTTCCCGGTTTGTTGATTTTCTCATATCTTCTACTTGTTTTCTCGTTTCAGGGTTTGTTAAAATGGCATTTGATTTCTGATTGATTTGTAGAGATCTATTTTAACGATGTTCAACCGATTACATCCTCTCTGATCTGCCTCGATCTGCCCTGATCTTCTAATTTCGAATTAATTCTGATTTAAATCAGAATTTTGATAGGCTTTTGGGCTCGTTTCTCCTCCCTTTCTTTTAGCAATGGGCCTACATTTAACAAAGAAGAATAAGACTTATTAATAGGATTTATTAGATAAAAAGTATAGTAATGTGACAATGTATATGCAATATATGTGACTGATTAGCTATAATAGGTCGTATCCGCAGGGAGAGCTTGCGATGGAAGCGTTCACAGTTTTTTTATGTTTTAGTTTTTAGGAAGAAAATGAAGGTTCTTCTTTTTCAAAAATCGGAAAACAAAACAAAGTAAAAAGAAAATGAAGAAACTTTGTAGTGTTTTAAGAAAAGAAAAATGGAAGCGAGGAAAACGAAATGAAAACAACAAAGTTGGAAAAAGAGAAAAATTTAGAAAAGAGTTTTAAATTTGATGGAAAGAAAACCATGACTAACTAACATTCTACACTACTAACTTACTAATCGCATTGGGTGGCTTGTGTCTCATGTAGATTCATTGGCAATTGTCCATCTTGCTTTGGCAAGTCAATAAGTTGTCCCAAATTGTGGAGATGTTTTCATCTTAATTTGGCTAGGTGGCCTCCTTAGATCATCGGCTCCCGATAGGTTCACAAGAATGGAACCTAGAAATTCATGCTTTAGATATGCTTAACAAGAATGTAAGATTCATTAAATTATCAAAGCCATAAACAGCTTGCATGAAATAAGAAGCTAGTACCAAAAGTGTTAGCATACTAAAGTGATCCATTTTCATGTTCCATGAAGGCTCTTGTAAAAGAAACAAGGCACTAAATGAGGCACACATGAATCATATGGAGGGGATAACAAAGCCTTCACTAAGATTAGAAACAATACTCATTTTCATAGGAAATAAAAAGACTTGTTAGATACAAGACTAGAAATGTAAACATCCAATGAGTCATATGAGTTAGCATCACCCAAGAGTTAGTAGTTAGTAGTGTGAGAAGTTAGTTGGTCATGTTAGAGGATTAGTCAGCCAAAGAAAAGAAAAGCAAGGAAGAAGACATAGTAAAATAAATGCAAGGAAATAAAGAGCTTGAAAGTAAATGGCAATAGAGCAAGAAAATGGGAGAAAGGAGAACTTAAGTCTTTGTATTTGAATGTCACTCTTCAATTACAGAAACCACTCTCTCAGTCTCTCTTTCTTTTCTGGATCTAAAAGGAGAAATGAAAAATACAAGAGACAACTAAGAGAAAGCTAAAAAAATCCTAAATTCTCTCCTAAAAATACTAACTATCCTCTCCTCCTTTTCTGCAGAGGCCTTGGGGGTCTTTATATAGGCCTCAGGAGCTGATCGCTACCCATCGTAGCCGTAGGATCAATCGCTTGATCAACGGCCAAAGATTTGCCAAAGCCGCGTTTCCGCGGCAGAATATAGGCCGTTGCGCCAGCGATCGCTCTGACACTCTGTTATGGTGCAGGTGCCCAGCTGGAGTGTAACGCCCCGATCCCACGGATACGGAGACATTACTGCAACGTATATAAGCAGGTCAGAAATACCCTCACGTATATACGCTAAGCATCAGTACAGGCAAGTATCAGACTACGGAAGCAAGTGGTGCATTATACATTCCAACATATGAGTACAATTACAAAGTTATCACCAGATGTGACATAATATTACAATAATATTACATCACCGATAGGTGCAATTACGAGGATACAAAGAGATGTGCAAGTATGAACAGTACAAAAGAGGCTCATAGTCATAACAGGAAAAACTCTAGAGCCGAGTAGGGGGACCTTGAAGGATGGGGCTTTGGACGGTTTGCCGGAGATCCACGCTACCCTGCGCTTCTCAGGTCAGCAACAGGGAGAATCCACTCGCTGCAAGCTCTAAAACCTAGACATGAGGATTCATAGGAGTCAGAACTCCCCAGTGAGTGGTGCTGTGAATGCCAAGTGGCATGCATAAACATGCATAGAAAACCGTGTTGTGAATACATGCATACAGGAACAAGAGAGATATAGCAAGTGACATCCAGCAGAGAATACACATGGTATAATAAGATAAGAGCAGGTAAAGAGACGAGAAGTAAGGTAGATAGGGCAACAACAGATATCTCTTAAACTAACATAAAACCGATTAAGCCGAATAAAATCGATTACGAGCAAAACTGATCGTACAGGCTTAGGTCACGGCTCCATGAGACTAGTACTTTGAAGGAATAATCCAAACAAGGAAACCCTCATCTATATACATTTATCCCATGTCACCGTAATCCGAGCGCGTACAGCCCGAATTACAAAACAACACAACAAATTGTATATATTAGCATTTTATTTTAATTGGGGCCGTCTAAGTTAAAGGCTTCAGTATGCGTCCCATTCCACATACTTTCACTTACAACTTGAGCAAGTTTTATTTGAAAACTGATGAAGTTCAATGAACCATGTTTAGGATGGGCCCCGTACATGTCCGGGACAATGGCCTAGGAGTATCCGGTGCTGAGCCGGAACGTACCGCTAGGTACCAGGACTTATGTATGCCCGAACAGGAATAGAATATCGCATATCCCATAGAAATAGGCCTAGGGCGTGTGCATACTCAGCAGGAATAATCAGGAGTAAGGGTGCCAGCACACCCCACGGAATCCCTAGTGGCCTCCAGGTGATCCTTCAAGTAGTGGCCACGCGTGACTCTATAAGACCACCATAAATATGACTATTCAGGACCCATCAGTTCTCCCCGAACCGAGTGCAAGTTATCTTATTATAGTTTATTCTGTAATTATCAATTTACGGGAAGAGCAAGAGCAGGACATTATCAGGAATTCAGGAGTACAAGTATAACAAGAGTACAGGTCACTGTATATAATACAAGATAACAAGGCAGGATTCCTGTAAATGTGATAATCACAGGTCAAGTATCAATATGACAGGAGGTAGGTGATAAGAAGTAGCATGTCAGGTGTCAAGTGATAACACATCAATTGTCAAGTAATACAGACAGGTATTAGGTATGAGCATGTAGCTGACATGTGTCAAGTAATAGTATGTCAAGTGTTAACATAACAAATATGTATATGGCAAGCTATAGAGTAATAGCTGAGCATAATCAAGCGGAGCTAAGCAAGCTGGAGGTATGGACAACAAACAGTGTTTAACACTAGAGCGCTTGGCGAGGTTACCGGGACGACTGGGCTAAAGTACGAGTAGAAAATCCGGCTCTCGCCTAGATGAATCTAGTGGTAAAGCACTGAGCGCTAAGCACGCCTACCAGGCGGAGCTGAAAGACCTGATGGTCTAAGGGCACTCCTCTTTCTAGGAAGTGGGCAGAGCCCGGAGGCTAAAGAATGCTTGGGGTTTAGGCGCACTCTCGGTAACTACCACGAAACCAATAAGGGTAAATGCCTTAAACCATTGGGTAGCCAGCCTGAGAGTGGGCATAACCCAGAGTCGGTACAAGAGTACCTGGGATGTTAGTACCACACGAGCAAGCTATATTGTGATAATATTTATTCTATCGTGGAGTAGTGAAGCCTGAAGGCTGAGTAGAGAGCCTAGGACCAAAGTACGCTCAGGGTTTAAGCACACCCTCAGTAGCTACCACAAAACCCATAAGGGTACTGGCCTGAAACCATTGGGTAGCCAGCTCGGGAGTGGGCAGAAACCCAGAGTCGGTACTGAAAGTACACCTAGAGGGGGGTGAATAGGTGTATGGCTAATCTAATGAACAATAATGTGAAAATTAAAACTTAATGCAACACACTTAGTATAACCAATGAGTGTAGCCGAATTCCCAGTGAAGGACTCTGGACTAACTCCTCTTGATTAGTCTGAATAAGAGTTGAGGTGCTATATGAAGCTCTCGTGGTTAAACACAAGTGAGGCACACAAACAAACACAACCAAGCATATAAGTGTGATATGACAATATGAATCAATGCAAGGCACAATATAAGAGAGAGAGTTAGAGAAAGTGGATCAAACGCAAACACCAAGATATGTTTCGAGGTTCGAGCACATAGCTCTACGTCCCCGCCTTCACACAGAAGGATTTCCACTAACTCGTCCACACAGGACTTCCCACACAGGGAACCTTCACTGAGGATTTTGGGCAATATAATAACTGGGAGTACAAAACTCCTCTCTCAAATAAACACAGTCTCTATACTTAGAGGCCAGGCACAAAGCCACCACAATATCCACCTCACAATAGAGGGATAGGCACTTAGCCAACAACCACAATCTCCTCTATACTTAGAGGGATTCCAAACCAATCTCCACCTCTCACTAGAGGAAGCCAAATACACTTCCACTATCACCTCACATTTGAGGGATAACAACTCAATCACCTCTCACTAGAGGGATATCACAATCAATGGAAGGTTTACAACTTGGTGATCACAAAGACCACAAACAACTTCTTTCTCACTAAACAAGGATCCTAATAGATAGGATAGTATGGTAAGCTCAAGTGTGAGAAAACAAAGTGTTTTGAACAAAGAAAATCACTTGGAAAAAACTCCAAATAGATATAAAATTTTTAGACCAAAAACCAATTCCCAAAAGACTATTTTCTTTGAATTATCAAACACTTTAAAAAAAATGAAGATTGATCTTTCAAACCCAAAAACTCTTTTGAAAAACTTGCTCTTAAAATACTAGAAAAGATCTGAAATTTTGCCTCTTAAAAACTTGTTGAGAAACAACTCAAATTTGGGGTATATATAGCCCATTTGGAAATCTGCCCGTTGGCAGCTGAAAAGGGCTAGTTTGCCCTTCCGGTCGACCGGCCGATCGACGGCCGATCGACCGGCCAATGGTAAAAAATTTGACTGTTGAGCCCAGCGATTGACCACCTGTCGACCGTACCCAGAACCAGAGAGCAACGGCTTCTGGCCGGTCGACTGCCCGGTCGACCGAGCTGGATACAGAGAGCAGAGCTCTCTGTCCGATCGACCGCCCGGTCGACCGGATGCATTTCCAGAGAGCAGAGCTCTCTCTCTGGCGGTCGACCGACCTCCCCAGCTAGGCTGCGTGCACGCTCTGTGCATGTCGATCGACCGGCCTGGTCGACCGCTCACTACTACGGTCGACCGGCAGCCAGCCAGCCAGACAAATATGGGACTAAAAATCTTAAGTTTTTATCTTTTATAAAATCCCATTAAAACACATAAATTCCATAAAAATCAGTTCATGTTATATCTTTGAAATACAACATGTTTGAGTAAAAATCAAATCATGTTACAAACATTTTGAACCATTTTTGTGACTTGAAAAATTTGCCTTAAACCAAATTCTGTATTTTCTAAAACTAAGATTTTTGAAATGGAAATCCGATTTTTCAAAACACATGTAAATACAAACACATGATATTTAAACAACTTTGAAGCATATAGTATATGGATAGAATCCAATATACATGAAGGGTATTATATCTATGTTTTTGATATTAAATCCAAAATAGGTTTTATCTAAATACAAAATTCCAAACACATGAATAGTGTATCAAAATAAGTTTTCTAAGTATGTGAAGCATAAATGTATATAGATCAAATCTATTATACATTAAACCATGTAAACTTGTTTTGATTCAATCTATTCATGAAAACCAAGATCAGTTAAACTGAAAACCAAAATCAAAACATGAAACGTGTGTGTGTTGTGAACTTGAGCATATCACACTGTCTAATCTTTACAATGGATCTAAACAAACTATACTAAAATAAACCGAAGTCTTCTTGTAGAACGCCGTCTCCAAGTTGACTCGATCCAAACGCGATTCCCCGAGCTTGACTCCAACCGAGTGCTAGATATGAACTTGACGCTCGAGCTCTTGAATCACCATGTGAAAGCTCCAAAACACCTTGTTGAAGCTAATCACCTACTAATATCTTGATTAAATATCTAAAACTAAATATCACAAGATTATTAGTAACTACAACTACATGAGCTAATCATCATCAAAACTAGAGCAGAAGGCCTCTGGGCCAACAATCTCCCCCTTTTTGATGATGACAAAACTCATGGAGTTATATATGCATGGATTAAAGTTAAGCTTCAAAGAAGCTCTCCCTTAACTCATGCATAGCAATTAACAATAAGATATACAATGAATGTTAAACATGAATATGCATAACCATGCATAAAAGAATGAAATAAACATGCTCTTGATACCAAATTTTAAAATAAACATGTTCTAAAAGAATTGCTCTTGATACCAATAAAAATTTCAATAAAAGCTCTTGATACCAATCAAATAAAAAACTCTTGATACCAACAAAATAAAAGTTCTTGATACCAACAAAATAAAACAACAAAATATGTTCTTGATATCAATAATATTTACCAATAATATATATGCTCTTGATACCAATATCTTTTGATATCAATAACAAACCAATATCAACAAAACATAAAACAAATGTTTTTAATAAAAACTTTAAACATGCATATATACTAAAATACTTCTCCCTCTTTTTTTCAATCATCAACAAAGGGGTTAAAGAAAAAAATGTTCTCCCCCTTTTTGTCAGAAACAAAAAAATCAACAAAGAGGTACAAATAAAAGATACCAATTGAAAGATATATCAATTTAGTATGAAGGTATACAAAGAAACATCATGATATCAATTTAAGATACCAATAGAAAATAAACAAAACATATAGGTAATTTTGATACCAAATATAGAATAATATCAATTTAATATTTTTGATACCAATATTGAAAATGAAACAAATATCAATTGAAAATACCAATTGAAAGTATTTTTCATTAGGAGCGTATGATACCAAAAAAAATCAATATCATTTTTCAATCATTTTTTCAACATAAAGTGTGGGAGTAGGATACCAAATGTAAACAAAACCAATTGAAAGGTTAAATATGAATTTTCCCTTTATGAAATACCAAACAAAATGATGCATAAGCTTGTATAAGATACCAATTTAAATAATTGTCATTAAGGACTAAATCAAGCTTAACATAACCAAATTTTTGTGCTCAAAGATATAAAGATATAGTAAACACAATCAAAACATAAATACATATATATGTATGGAAAATTGAATACCAATCAAAATTGATACTATTTGAAGTTTAAGCATACATATATAAAATCATATATGAGTATACAAAAAGAATGTCAATAGTGATACCAATTGAAAAGATACAATGATATCAATTGAAAGTAAAATGAGGATTAAGTGTATAACTCATACTTTCTACCACCCATTTCATGCACATGTTTTAAATAGATTTTCAATAATGAGCATACAAGGCATGGTCGCCCAACCAACCGCCCTTAAATGGGTAGGGGTTTTCAAAAATAAGTTTGAAAATAATATAACATATTTGAAAACTCTACCATATGAAGAATACCGTAACTAGTTATATGAAAATTTGAAAACTTGTACGAAATCCTTCAAGCAAGGAATAAAGCAAAAATATATTTCTTGAAAAATATGTAAGTCACACGATCATCAACACTCAAAATCTATAAGGCATATATCATGCTCATGAAAATAAAATTATGAGAAAACATAAAGTAAAGTGAGTGTATAAGAGTTATGTGAAACATATCATCATGAAAATAGGCAATCAAGCTCAATATGAAATTCCTTAAAACATGAAACACAAGAAAATCTAATTTTCATCCAAATAATTTAATCTTCAAGGCATATGTATGTCTTGTACAAACTAAAGTATACATGCATATCCAAACATAAACGAGTCCACAAAAGTATATGCATGAAGGCAAGTGGCTCATGGATGTATATGTATAACTAATAGTTTAGACAAAATAGACATATATATGAAGTTAAACAAAAACATGAAAACATGTCAAAAATAGAGAATACAAGTCAAAATGCATGAATCATCAAAACTAGGATATACTAATATATCTAATGGGTACAAATGAGCATTCAAGTACAAACATATAATAATCTATTTGTGGCTCACTAGTTGTACAAGTATATATCCAAGTTTTAATAAAAACTAACATCTAAACATGTAATCAAAACATGAAGCATAGAAATTAAAAAAAAACTTATATGATCATTATGTAAATGCACATGCATTAGATCTATGATATACACAATAGCTAAACAAATGTGAGAACACAAAATATGGGTCCATATAAACATGGGTGATCTCAAATACTAATCATGTATGTCATAGGACTAATAAACATGGCATATGACATAATGAACATTAAAACATGACATGCTAAAAATCAACAATATGAAAAGTATGTAAATATAAATGGGAGTTAGAGATCGTTACCAAAACCTATAGGGCACATCTCCATATCTCCAAACCATGGTGGTCCTTCCACCAAACTCTCCTTGAAAGTGATGCATCCAAATTGTCCTCTTTGAGCTCGGAACGCAACCACCTCAAGGCACCATCACTCTCACGTCATGTGAGAGTCTACACCTACATCAAATAAAATAGGAGTGGTCTTTGGTACCCATACTCTTTTGGGTCCATGGGTGTTAGCTCCTTTCCTAACCCAAATAAATTTATTTGCTAAATTGTAATCATGTATCCTATTATAACAAAATTTAGCAAGGTGGCCCTTACGTCCACAATGTGTACAAGTGTACACATGAGCATACATTGTGTGATGGGTGTGAACATGAGGAGCATGTGTATGCTGTGGTTTGTGTGCATGCATAGATGGAACTTGTTTCTTTCGAAATATAGATTCTAAACGTGTATGGTTCAAAGCACAATGGCTCAAAGTGGAGCCCAAACATTCAACACTTTTCTTCAAAACATTTATATCATTTTTAATACTAGAAGATAAAGTGGAGCATGTAATAGGTGATCTAGAATGTGAAGCTACACTAGCATGGCAAACATGAGAATCTAAATCATTTTTCAAAGAAATATTTTTCTTAGAAACGAAATCTATTTCTTTTGAAATGGAAATAATTTTGTTTTTCAAGGAGTCATTTTCTTTTAAAACAAAAACAAGTTTTGAAGATAAAACTTCATTTTTCTTCAAAACATTTTCACAATCATTTATATTTTTCAAAATTTCATTTTCTTTTAGAGTAAGGTCAAGTTTTGATTTCAATGAATCCCTTTCATTAGAAATCTCCACTTTCTCTTGCAAAATCAAATCTAGTTTTGAACACAAATCCTTATTTTCTTTGTTAAGTCCAAAACTTTTCTTTTTCAAAGCCTTATATTTTTCAAGGAGGTTCTCACAAACAATAGATAGTTCTTCATTCAATGCATCGTCATCAATATATTCATCACAAGAAGAACTAGCACTATCTAGTTGAGTGTCCGAATGTACCTCAAGGGAGTCATTCCTTGGACCATGAAGCAACGTTGGTCGGACTCTTCTCCACTAAATTCCTTCTCCATTTGGATTGACAATTGAAGCTTTGGAGAGGTCAAGATATTCCACAATGCAAAGGCGGAATCATAGTTAGAAATCATAGAAAGATATTCTTTGTTAAGCGTGCTTCTAAGTGCCTCAAGGGCTTGTGCATTGGCCTTATATGCTTGCTATTGCCAAGATAGGATTTCTTGGTAGTGGCAAGGAAAACATGCAAGCGTAGGGTTTTTAGGTACATGGACATCCTAGTCTTCCAAACAACAATGTTGGAAGTATCAAACATAGGTGGGGTCATGAAGTCTATGAGTGTATGTAAACAATATAAGTGTGCAAATACAAATCTAGATTAGCAAAACTTAGATCACACTCCTACGTGGTTAAACCTAATATCAGGAGCGTAGGCTCTGATACCAATTGAAAGTACACCTAGAGGGGAGGTGAATAGGTGTATGGCTAATCTAATGAACAATAATGCGGAAATTAAAACTTAATGCAACACAGTTAGTGTAACCAACTAGTGTAGCCGAATTCCCAGTGAAGGGCTCTGGACTAACTCCTCTTGGTTCCTCTGAATAAGAGTTGAGGTGCTATATGAAGCTCTCGTGGTTAAACACAAGTGAGGCACACAAACAAACACAACCAAGCATATAAGTGTGATATGACAATATGAATCAATGCAAGGCACAATATAAGAGAGAGTTAGAGAAAGTGGATCAAACGCAAACACAAAGATATGTTTCGAGCTTCGAGCACACAGCTCTACGTCCCCGCCTTCCACAGAAGGATTTCCACTAACTCGTCCACACAGGACTTCCCACACAGGAAACCTCCACTGAGGATTTTGGGCAATACAATAACCGGGAGTACACAACTCCTCTCTCAAATACAACACAACCTCTACACTTAGAGGCTAGGCACAAAGCCACCACAATATCAACCTCACAATAGAGGGATAGACACTTAGCCAACAACCACAATCTCCTCTATACTTAGAGGGATTCCAAACAATCTCCACCTCTCACTAGAGGGAGCCAAATACACTTCCACTATCACCTCACACTTGAGGGATAACAACTCAATCACCTCTCAATAGAGGGATATCACAATCAATGGAAGGTTTACAACTTGGTGATCACAATGACCACAAACAACTTCTTTCTCACTAAACAAAGATCCTAATAGATAGGATAGTATGGTAAGCTCAAGTGTGAGAAAACAAAGTATTTTGAATAAAGAAAATCACTTGGGAAAAACTCCAAATAGATATAGAATTTTTAGGCCAAAAACCAATTCCCAAAAGACTATTTTCTTTGAATTATCAAACACTTTAAAAACAAATGAAGATTGATCTTTCAAACCCAAAAACTCTTTTGAAAAACTTGCTTTTAAAATACTAGAAAAGATCTGAAATTTTGCCTCTTTAAAACTTGTTGAGAAACAACTCAAATATGGGGTATATATAGCCCATTTGGAAATCTGCCCGTTGGTAGCTGAAAAGGGCCAGTTTGCCCTTCCGGTCGACAGGCCGATCGAGCGGCCAATGGTCAAAAATTAGACCGTTGAGCCTAGCGGTCGACCGCCCGGTCGTCCGTGCCCAGAACTAGAGAGCAACGGCTCTCTTGCCGGTCGACCGAGCTGGATACAGAGAGCAGAGCTCTCTGTCCGGTCGACCGCCCGGTCGACCGGAGGCATTTCCAGAGAGCAGAGCTCTCTGGCGGTGGACCGACCCGGTCGACTAGCCTCCCCAGCTAGGCTGCGTGCACGCTCTGTGCACGTCGGTCGACCGGCCTGGTCGATCGCTCACTGCTACGGTCGACCGGCCCGGTCGACCGGCAGCCAGCCAGCCAGACAAATATGGGTCTAAAAATCTTAAGTTTTTATCTTTTATAAAATCTCATAAAATCACATAAATTTCACAAAAATCAGTTCATGTTATATCTTTGAAATACAAATATGTTTGAGTAAAAATCAAATCATGTTATAAACATTTTGAACCATTTTTGTGACTTAGAAAATTTGCCTTAAACCAAATTCTGAATTTTCCAAAACTAAGATTTTTGAAATGGAAATCCGATTTTTTCCAAAACACATGTAAATATAAAAACATGATATTTAAACAATTTTGAAGCATATAGTATATGGATAGAATCCAATATACATGAAGGGTATTATATCTATGTTTTTGACATTAAATCCAAAAATAGGTTTTGTCTAAATACAAAAATCTAAACACATGAATAGTGTATCAAAATAAGTTTTTCTAAGTATGTGAAGCATAGATGTATATAGATCAAATCTAATATAAATTAAACCATGTAAACTTGTTTTGATTCAATCTATTCATGAAAATCATGATCGGTTAAACTGAAAACCAAAACCAAAACATGAAACGTGTGTGTGTTGTGAACTTGAGCATATCATACTATCTAATCTTTACAATGGATCTAAACAAACTATACTAAAATAAACCGAAGTCTTCTTGTAGAACGCCGTCTCCAAGTTGACTCGATCCAAACGCGATTCCCCGAGCTTTACTCCAACCGAGTGCTAGATATGAACTTGACGCTCGAGCTCTTGAATCACCATGTGAAAGCTCCAAAACACCTTTGTTGAAACTAATCACCTACTAATATCTTGATTAAATATCTGAAACTAAATATCACAAGATTATTAGTAACTATAACTACATGAGTTAATCATCATCAAAACTAGAGTGGAAGGCCTCTGGGCCAACAGGTACCAGGTGCCCACACGAGTTGTTCTATCCTATTACAAGTATTACAGTGTATCAGTCCGGCTCGAGTCAAGATATGTCCACAAAATACACACACACCCGTACAACCACACCACACTAATACTGAATACAATATAATATTGATTTTAATACAAGTCCATTTTCTTGGCGAGAAAGTCACTCGCCTAAAACGCCACTTTTTGAAGCCTTGCACGTCCGAATTCCAGGGAGAGGAAAAACACAAAGTGAGCAAGGAAAGGGGGCTTGGCCCTTGGGTGGCCGCCGGCTCTAGGGGTGGTGCGCCACCCCTTGATGGCCTAGGAAGTGGCCGGCCTCAAGGAGGAGGAGGGAGAGAGGAAGGGAAGGGTGATGGCTTTGGTGGTGGTGTTATTTGGTAAAGGAGATGGATTTTGATGAAAGAATGAAAGGAAAGTGAAGGAGGTGATGGTGAAAGTGATGTTGGTGATGGTGGAGAAGAATAGATGAGATGGAGATAAAAAAGGGTGTAATAAAAGATGGTGGTGGTGACGTCGTCAGAATAGTCTCCGAAAAGGTCGTCGGAATGGTTGTTGGAGGTGTTGCCGGAGAAGAGGGGCTCGGCCCCTAGCCAAGGAGGGTGGCCGCCCTAGGTATAGGTGGTGGAGTGGTGGTTTTGTGGAGGGTTTTAGTGGTGGTGGTATTTTTGGAGAAGGTAAAGGGGATGTTTGAGATTTTGATGGAGTTTTTAGAGTTTGTGGTGGTTTAAATGGAGATGAAGGAGGAAGAAGATGATGATAGGGAGTTGGAGAAGTTTTGATTGTGGTGGTTGTGCTGAAGATGAAGGAGGAGTTGGTGGTGGTTAAGGTTTTGATGGAGAAATGAAAAGGGAAGAAGGAGAAAAGGGTTTTGTATTTGGTATTGAATTTGAAGGAGATGAAAAAGGATTTAGGGAGGGGGTTTTGTGTAAAATGGAGAGGGTGAGGTGGCTCTTGGCCGGCCATGGTGACGGGAGAGGGGTTTGAGTGGTTTGAGATATTTTGGAGGAGATATTTTGGTGAAAAGGTGTAGAAGGTAATGGAAGAATGGAGAATGTTGTAGAATATGGTGGAAGGAAAAGGAAGGAAAGAAAAAGAAAAAGAAAAGAAAAGGAAAAAAAAGGAAGATATTTGATTGGAAGAAAAAGTGAAAATAATTAGAGTGGCAGATTCTCCGGATTCGGTTGCGGATGTGGAAAACTTTCGGAAAAATACCAGAATCGTTCGAAAATCAAGTATCTCAGAACGGCCCGCAAAAATTCTCAAAAATCAAGAATATTATTATAAAAATCATGTTGAAATCCATTTAAGAAACTATTTATAGTTTTTAAATTAAAAATCTTAGAATCGGCCGCCAATATTGGTCCACACCAAATCTGGCGGAAATCTGTTAAATTCTGAAAATTCTCAAAAAATATATAAGATAGAAAATATTATTCTAAGAAAATATGTGAAAGCAATTTCTCAAAATTCGACTCCATTTGTAAA
This sequence comes from Agave tequilana, assembly GCA_038442645.1. Taxonomy (NCBI): domain Eukaryota; kingdom Viridiplantae; phylum Streptophyta; class Magnoliopsida; order Asparagales; family Asparagaceae; genus Agave; species Agave tequilana. Next base: position 24,855 of record JAVJIF010024429.1, on the reverse strand, counting down.
TTAAAAATCCAGAATAAACCAGCGGTAACGATTAATCCCGATTTTAGGGTTTTTATAAGAATAATTCAGAAAAAATCTGAAAAATCATGAAAAATCTAAAATATTGAAAAACAGTGTTTGAAACTAAAATCAGTCAATTTGGACTATCAAAAAGACTAAATAAAATATGATCAAAAAACTGAATACGCGATACGTACGTATTCCGGAAACGGGTGTTACATTCTACCCACCTTACAAAAATTTTGTCCTCGAAATTTCAATAAGGGGAAGATGAACACAGGAGAGACTAGGGTTGATAATGAGAATATGATAAAGTGGAATATTTAAGAAAGATAACCAACTCAAAATACAAAAGATCAGGGGTAGCTGTTACAATGATATCCTCAAGGTTCCTCTTCTTGTGGGCTTCGTATTCTGCTGCTGCTTCGCCTGATGCCTCTACTGACATGTTGTAAACTTGGCCTCTGCCATGATCTACTCTAGTTCTTGCTCCTCTCTGTGGTTGATCATGCTGCTGGGGTGGGAATGGAGCTCTTCGGCCAATGGGTTCTGGGTTCCCTCTCTGTGGTGGGGCTGGAAGTGCTGGGGGTGCTGATCGTGCTGAAAATATTGGTGGTATTGGATAGGTCCTCTTGAATGGACAATCACATATCAAGTGATTTTCGGATTCACATACCAAACATAGCCTATTAGCTTTTCGGCAATTGCGTTGGATGTGTCCGGGCTTTCAGCAGTACCCGCATATCATCTGTTGAAGAGGAGGTCGGAATGGTCGTTTGACTATCGGACCGTTGGTGGTCCTAGCTGCATCTTCTTCATTCATCAACAGAAAGGGCCTTTTTCTGGCTTGTTCTGCACCTGGCTCTCACTTTTCTTTTCCAGTCCTCGTTCTACTTCACGGGCAATGGAGAGAACCTAGGAGTACGTCTTCAGCTGTTAAGGAATAAGAAACATCTGGACATCCATCTTTAGGCCTTGCTGAAATCTGCTAGCCGTTTCTCTTCGTCTGTCACCATGTAGGGTGCAAACCTGCTAAGCCTCAAGAATTCGGCAGCATATTCATCCACTGACCGATTTCGCTGTTGTAGCCGGATAAATTGTTCTTCCATTTTCTTTTGAGCTGTTGCAGGGAAGAACCTTTCGTAGAAACCCTTTGAAAACTGGTACCACGTAATAGGTTTCTCCAGTGTTGCTTCTTCTGCCAACCACCAGGTTCTGGCCACATCTCTCAGCTGTATATTGGCCACTTCCACTTGGTTCTCCTCAGGGATCGGCTGCTTTCAAGAGATCCGTCGTATCTACCAACCATTGTTCCGCATCCAAGGGCTTCTCTATGCCTGAAAAGATTGTCAGTTGTAATCTCCTGAAATCTGACACATTACCTGGCCTCTGCTCTCGGGGTGCAACCAACAGTCCTTGACGTAGAAGCTCTATCTGCTACTGTTGACTCTGCATCATCCCTTGAAGTACCCTCATCAGGCTATCACTGTCTCTGCTAGATCCATCTTGAGAAGTACCAGGACCATTGAGTGTTCCCCGTCTTTCCATATCTGAGTTGGTTGAAGGGGTAGCAAGAAGGAGCTGGAAGGTAAAAGATTGAAGGGTCTTAGGATTCAAGAAATGGATCAAATGAAAGAGAGATAACTCTGCACTTGTAGTTGGATTGTATAACCAGGACTCTTGTATTCCAGTTGCAAATTTCTTTACCATTAATTTGCCATCTGGACGTACTGAGGATGTGAGAGCCTAGGCTCTGATACCATCCTGTAACGCCCCGATCCCACGGATACGGAGACGTTACTGCGACGTATATACGCATGTCAGAAATACCCTCACGTATGTACGCTAAGCATCAGCACAAGCAAGTATCAGAGTACGGAAGTAAGTGGTGCATTAAACATTCCAACATATGAGTACAATTATAAAGTTATCACCAAATGTGACATAATATTATAATAATATTACATCACCGATAGGTGCAATTGCGAGGATATAAAGAGATGTACAAGTATGAACAGTACAAAAGAGGCTCATAGTCATAACAGGAAAAACTCTAGAGCCGAGTAGGGGGACCTGGAAGGATGGGGCTCTGGATGGTTTGCCGGAGATCCACGCTACCCTGTGCTTCTCAGGTCAGCAATAGGGAGAATCTACTCGCTGCAAGCTCTGAAATCTGGACACGAGGATCCAGAGGAGTCAGAACTCCCCAACGAGTGGTGCTGCGAATGCCAAGTGGCGTGCATAAACATGCATAGAAAATCGTGTTGTGAATACATGCATACAGGAACAAGAGAGATATAGCAGGTGACATCCAGCAGAGAATACACATGGTATAATAAGATAAGAGCAGGTAAAGAGACGAGAAGTAAGGTAGATAGAGCAATAACATATATCTCCTAAACTAACATAAAACCGATTAAGCCGAATAAAATCGATTACGAGCAAAACCGGTCGTACAGGCTTAGATCACGAGTCCATGAGACTAGTACTTTGAAGGAATAATCCAAACAAGGAAACCCTCATCTATATACATTTATCCCATGTCACAGTAATCCGAGCGCGTACAACTCGAATTACAAAACAACACAACAAATTGTATATATTAGCATTTTATTTTAATTGGGGCCGTCTAAGTTGTAGGCTTCAGTATGCGTCCCATTCCACATACTTTCACTTACAACTTATAGAGCAAGTTATTTGGAAACTGATGAAGTTTAACGAATCATGTTTAGGATGGGCCCCGTACATGTCCGGGACAATGGCCTAGGAGTATCCGGTGCTGAGCCGGAACGTACCGCTAGGTACCAGGACTTATGTACGCCCGAACAGGAATAGAGTATCGCAGATCCCATAGAAATAGGCCTAGGGCGTGTGCATACTCGACAGGAATAATCAGAGTAGGGGTGCCAGCACACTCCACGGAATCCCTGGTGGCCGCCAGGTGATCCCTCAAGTATATGGCCACGCGTGACTCGATAAGACCACCATAAACATGACTATTCAGGACCCATCAGTTTCACCCGAACCGAGTGCAAGTTGCTTATTGTAATTTATTATGTAATTATCAATTTACGGGAAGAGCAAGAGTAGGACATTATCAGGAATTCAGGAGTACAAGTATAACAAGAGTACAGGTCACTGTATATAATACAGGATAACAAGGCAGGATTCCTGTAAATGTGATAATCACAGGTCAAGTATCAATATGACAGGAGGTAGGTGATAAGTAGTAGCATGTCAGGTGTCAGGTGATAACACATCAATTATTAAGTGATACAGACAGGTGTTAGGCATGAGCATATAGCTGACATGTGTCAAGTAATAGTATGTCAAGTGTTAACATAACAAGTATGTATATGGTAAGCTATAGAGTAATAGCTGAGCATAATCAAGCGGAGCTAAGCAAGATGGAGGTATGGACAACAAACAGTGTTTAACACTAGAGCGCTTGGTGAGGTTACCGGGACGACTCGGCTAAAGTACGAGTAGAAAATCTGGCAGCATCTCGCCTAGGCGAATCTAGTGGTAAAGCGCTGAGCGCTAAGCACGCCTACCAGGCGGAGCTGAAAGACCTGATGGTCTAAGTGCACTCCTCTTTCCAGGAAGTGGGCGGAGCCCGGAGGCTAAAGTACGCTTGGGGCTTAGGCGAACTCTCGGTAGCTACCACGAAACCAATAAGGGTATAGACCTTAAACTATTGGGTAGCCAGCCTGGGAGTGGCCATAACCCAGAGTCGGTACAAGAGTACCTGCGATGTTAGTACCACACGAGCAAGCTATATTGTGATAATATTTATTCTACCGTGGAGTAGTGAAGCCTGAAGGCTGATTAGAGAGCCTAGGACTAAAGTACGCTCGGGGTTTAAGCACACCCTCAGTAGCTACCACAAAAGCCATAAGGGCACTGGCCTAAAAGCATTGGGTAGCCAGCTCGGGAGTGGGCAGAACCCAGAGTCGGTACCGGGTGCCCGCACGAGTTGTTCTATCCTATTACAAGCATTACAATGTATCAGTCCGGCTCGAGTCAAGATATGTCCACAGAATACAGCACACATACACCCGTACAACCACACCACACTAATACTAAATACAACATAATACTGATTTTAATACAAGTCCATTTTCTTGGCGAGGAAAGTCACTCGCCTAAAACGCTACTTTTTGAAGCTTTGTGCGTCTGAATTCCCGGGAGAGAAAAAACACAAAGTGAGCGAAGGAAAGGGGGGCTTGACCCTTAGGTGGCCTCCGGCTCTAGGGGTGGTGCGCCACCCCTTGGTGGCCTAGGAAGTGGCCGACCTCAAGGAGGAGGAGGAAGAGAGGAAGGGAAGGGTGATGGCTTTGGTGGTGGTGTTATTTGATAAAGGAGATGGATTTTGATGGAGGAATGAAAGGAAAGTGAAGGAGGTGATGGTGAAAGTGATGGTGGTGATGGTGGAGAAGAATAGATGAGATGGAGATAAAAAGGGTGTAATAAAAGATGGTGGTGGTGACGTCATCGGAATAGTCTCCAGAAAGGTCGTCGGAATGGTTGTCGGAGGTGTTGCCGGAGAAGAGGGGCTCGGCCCTAGCCAAGGAGGGTGGCCGGCCTAGGTAGAGGTGGTGGAGTGGCGGTTTTTGTGGAGGGTTTTAGTAGTGGTGGTATTTTTGGAGAAGGTAAAGGGGATGTTTGAGATTTTGGTGGAGTTTTTAGAGTTTGTGGTGGTTTAAATGGAGATGGAGGAGGAAGAAGATGATGGTCAGGAGTTGGAGAAGTTATGATTGTGGTGGTTGTGGTGGAGATGAGGGAGGAGTTGGTGGTAGTTAAGGTTTTGATGGAGAAATGAAAAGGGAAGAAGGAGAAAAAGGGTTTTGTATTTGGTATTTAATTTGAAGGAGATGAAAATAGATTTAGGGAGGGGGGTTTTGTGTAAAATGGAGAGGGTGAGGTGGCTCTTGGCCGGCCATGGTGATGAGAGAGGGGTTTGAGTGGTTTGGGATTTTGGAGGAGATATTTTGGTGAAAATGTGTAGAAGGTAATGGAAGAATGGAGAATGTTGTAGAATATGGTGGAAGGAAAAGGAAGGAAAGAAAAGAAAAGAAAAAAAGGAAGATATTTGATTGGAAGAAAAAGTGAAAATAATTAGAGTGGCGGATTCCCCGGATTCGGTTGCGGATGCAGAAAACTTTCGGAAAAATATCAGAATCGTCCAAAAATCAAGTATCTCAGAACGACCCGCAAAAATTCTCAAAAATCAAGAATATTATTATAGAATCATGGTGAAATCCATTTCAAGAAATTATTTATAGTTTTTAAATTATAATTCTGGAATCGGCCGCCAATATCGGTCGACACCAAATCTGGCGGAAATCTGTTAAATTCTGAAAATTCTCAAAAAATATATTAAGATAGAAAATATTATTCTAAAAAAAATATGTGAAAGCAGTTTCTCAAAATTTGAATCCATTTGTAAATTAAAAATTCAGGAATAAACTAGCGGTACCGATTAATCCCGATTTTAGGGTTTTTACAAAAATAATTCAGAAAAAATCTGAAAAATCATGAAAAATCTAAAATATTGAAAAACAATGTTTGAAACTGAAATCAGTCAATTTGGACTATCGAAAAGACTAAATCAAATATGATCGAAAAACTGAATACGCAGATACGTACGTATTCTAGAAACGGGGTGTTATATGGAGCTTCTAGAACTATGGAAATATCCCCTGATTCGTTACATAATTGGGCTTCCTTGAATTGGGCTCCTAAAAACTCTTTTAATTCCTTGAAAAATCTAATATTTGGGCCTTCTTCTCCATTAAAGAATGGACCTGAAAAATAAGAGAGGTAACCATTAAAAATCATATTTTTATTAATAAAATGCATGACAATGTGATATAAAATGATGCAAAATGAAACTCCAATCAAAGATTTGTTTCGAGATTCGAACACACTTGCTCTACGTCCCCGCCTTTAACACTATGAAAGATTTCACTATAACGATCTCGCAAGATTACTCGATGCTGCAACATCTACAACGAGCTCCCTCAAGAACTCTTGGACCAGCAAGTGCCTCACTTGTTCCCTCAAGAACAGCACACGCAAGCTTGTTAGCTTGTCGAGGTCGCACCTCTACAATGAGCTCCCTCAAGAACTCTACACAACGCAAACTCGCAAGCTCGTCGAGGCCGCAATCTCTACAACTCCTCAAAGTACAAATCAGAACACTTGGTGATCTCTTCTCTTGATCACCAACAAACACTCTCAAACAAGTATCCTATAAGATAGATATAACAGTAGATAGCTCAAGCTTTGTGAGAAAAAAAGATAAATTTGTCGAAGAGAAACTCAAGAAAACACTTTAAAAACACAAGAGATTTACTCTTGAAAAACACGCTTTTGGATATGAAAATGAAGCTCTAAAACTTGGTTAGAAACTCTGTAAAAGTGCTCTTGAAAACAGCCTAAAAATATCTTACCCAAAATCTGGCCAAAAGTCCCAATTTATAGGCAGTCTAAAAACTAGCCGTTGGGAGCTAGTCGACCGGCCGGTCGACCAGCCTAAGGTCATATTTCAGACAATTGGGGTTGCCGCTCGACCGCCCAGTCGATCGCACCCAGGTCCTTGACCTATCGGTCGACCGTGGCCAAAACCAAAGAGCCAAGCTCTTTAGTCGGTCGATCGGGGCCAGATCTAGAGAGCAGCCTCTCTGGATCGGTCGACCGCACGGTCAACCAGCCTTTAGACCAAGGGCTTGTGCACATTTTGTGCACGTCGGTCGACAGCCAGAAGCCTAAAATAGGGTTTATAAGGATAAAAACTTAATCTTTTAAAACCCTAAAAATTCCAATAAAACTCCATAAAATCAACAAAAATAGGTTCATATAAATACTTTAAAATTCAAATATGTGTGATCAAAATCAACACATATTACAAATATGTTGAACTATTTTTGTGATATAGAAATTTAAACTTGAACCAAAACCAGTATTTTTCAAAACCAAACTTTTTAAATAAAAAATCTATTTTTTCAAAACTTGTTCAAGTATAAAAATAAGATATTTAAACGCATTTGAAGCATAGTGTATATGGATATGATTTAATACACATAATAGATGAAATATCCTTGTTTTTGTGAATAAGCTCTAAAATAAGTTTTAATTAATACAAAACTTGAAACACATGATATAAACTCATCAGAAGAAGTGTTTCTAAACATGTAAGGACCAACAATGCATATGGATGAAATTCAATACATATATAAACTTGTTTTGATGAAATCTATTCTCAAAACTGAAAAGTATTTTTTTGAAGCTCAAAACAAAATCATATTTTCTAAAATCTAAAATTATCTAATATGAAAATTTTTTTATATGTGTAAATGAGCTTGAGCAATCCACAACTAATCTATCCTTTACATATTATCTAAAATAAAAATCTTAAAACTTATAAACTTGACACAAGTCTTCATGAAAATCTTCTCTTGTAAATCTTCTTCTCTATCTTAACTTGGTCCATTGAACTAGACTCTTTCTTGAGTACTTGATGCGATCTTTAGGCGCGAGTTCTAAATTAACACGTGCTAGTTTCAATACTTAATTTCGAATCTTTTGTTGAAACTAAACACCGACTAAGATCTTGATTGAATATCTAAAACTTATAAACATGCTATAAAACATGTATGAACAATTTAATCTAGCACAAAAAACATATATATGTATGTATAAAAATGAAAATACTACTTGAAATTTGATGCATACATATATAGAAAACAACTGTGAGTATACAAAAATAAAATAATATTAGAATCATGTATAACTCATAACAACCATCCTATCATGTACATGTTTAAAAAATATTCATTAAGAGCATAGAAGGCATGGTCACCCAACTAACCGCCCTTAAGGGTAGAAGTTTTCAAAAATAGTTCTTTGTAAATAGTTTAGCATAGATTGAAAACACCACCAAATGAAGAATAAATAACTAGTTTAAAATAATTTACAGCCCTTAAGGGTAAAAGTTTTCAAAAATATGATTTTGTAAATAGTTTAGCATAGATTGAAAACACTACCAAGTGAAAAATAAATAACTAGTTTAAAATAGTTTTGAAAATTAGTTAAAAATCCTTCAAATATGAAACACACACACACACATCATGTAACTCAAGTATTGTACAAGTATAACACAAGTTCTAATAAGATTTGCATATTATCATATGACATAAACATCGAAATATGCTTTAACTAAAGCATGTAAAAACATGAATCAACAAAAAGTTGGCATGTAAATTCATTTGAAAACATGAAGAAAATTTTCAACAATACATGCATAATTTAACAACCAATCGACTCAACATTAAGCTCAAAACAATATATGATTGAGTGTCTAGGTTACTACAGTAGCATATAAACATTTAAAAATATTTTAAAAGGTGGAGTGTAAAATAGTTACCAAAACCGATGTAGCCAATCCATTTCTTCAAAACGAGGTGGTCCTCCTGCCATGCTTCCTTGATAGTGATGCATCAAATAGGTGTGTCCTTCAAGCTCCAATACATCACCACCAAGGCATCAACCCTCTCACTTTTTGTGAGAGCCTACACCGACATCAAACACAAGTGGTGGAGATTTTAATACTCATAACTTTTTGGGTCCACGGGGGTTAGAAACAATTAGAACCTAAACATTTTACTTGCAAAATTATAAGAATTTAATCTATCAAAATAAAATTTTGCAAGATGTTGCGGCCACTATGTGTACATGAGTACACTCTAGCATACATATGAGAATGGGTGTGATCATAGTGTGCATGTATATGCCATGGGGTATGTGCATGAATGTGTGAAATTTGTTTCTTAAAAAACATAGATTCCAATTTATTAAGATTAAATGCATATTGGCTCAAAGTGGAACCTAAACAATCAATTCTCTTATTCAAAATATGAATCTCATTTTTGTCAATAAAAAATGATAGAATAGTAGCATGAGAAATATGGCAAGAATCATTTTTCTTTTTGGAAATAGAAATCTTTCCTTTTTCCTTTAAAATAATTTTCTTTTTCAAAAGCTTATTTTCATTTAAAATAGTTTTTTTTCTTTATTCACCAAAATATTTTTCTTTTTAAAAGATTCATTTTCTTTTGAAACAATTTCAAATTTATTTTAAAAGAATCTTTTTCTTTCATTAACAATTCGTATTTTTAAGAAGTTGTTGACAAAATAATACAAACTTATCATATGGCATATCAACTTCTTCATCAAGCTCGGATTCAGGGTTTAACTCAAGGGGGTCATCCCCTTATACCATATAGCACATGTTGGAAGTATCACGTCTTTCATCCGAGTCACTCTCCTTGTCATGTGACGTTTATTCACTGAGAGTGATTAGAGTGTTCCATACTATAAAAGCCAATTCAATGTTTGAAACCTTAGATAAATAATCATCATTTAGGGTTGACTTTAGAGCATGAATGACTTTTACATTAGCCTCTAGATGTTTACCATTTAAAAAATATGAATCTTTAATAGTGGCAAAATAAACATGAATGCATAGGACTTTGAGGTACATTGACATCTTAACTTTTCAAGAAGTTAAGAATATCAAACAAGGAAGGTGTCATGAAATCCATGTGTGTGTTGGCAAATATCGTGATCAGCAAAATGAGGATCTTTAACTCTAAGTTGTTAGACCCAAATCAAAGCATCAAGCTCTAATACCAATTGTACTTCACCTAGAGAGGAGTGAATAGGTGCCTACCTAATCAAATGCACAAATAATGTGGAATTAAAACTAATTATGTAGACTAAAACTATTATGCTAAACACACCAAGTATAATCAAAAAGTGTAGCCAAATTCTCGATAAAGGGCTCTGTACTATTTCCTCAAGATTTCTCTAGATTAAGAGTCGAGGTGCCACTATGGTTCTCTTGGTTAAACACAAGTGTGAGCAAACAATCCCAAGCTTATATTCAATTGAGCACAAATATATCAAGCATATAAAGCTACAAAAAATAAAAACATGTAAGATATATAAACACAAGTGAGAGAGAGAGAGAGAGAGAGAGAGATAAGCAATCGTAAATACGGGAGGTTTATTTCGAGGTCGAGCACACTTACTTTACGTCACCACCTTCAACACTATGAAGGATTTTCACTATAACGATCCAGCAAGATCATTCAATGTCACAATACCTATAACGAGCTCCCTCAAGAACTCTTGGACCTGCAAGTCCATCACTTGTTCCCGCAAGAACAACACATGCAGGCTCACTAACTTGCTGAGGCCGCACCTCTACAATGAGCTCCCTCAAGAACTCTGCACAACGTAAACCTGCAAGCTCCCCGAGGCCTCAATCTCTATAACTCCTCAAAGTACAAACCGGAACACTTGGTGATCTATTCTCTTGATCACCAACAAACACTCTTGCAAACAAGTGTCCTATAAGATAGAAATGACAGTGGATAGCTCAAGCTTGTATGAGAAAATAAGATAGATTTGTGAAGGAGAAACTCAAGAAAACACTTTTGAAAACACCAGAGATTCACTCTTGAAAACTCTCTTTTGGATATGAAAATGAAGCTCTAAAAGTTGGTTAGAAACTCTGTAAAAAAGCTTTTAAAAACAACCTAAAAAATTTTACCCAAAATCTGGACAAAAGTCTCAATTTATAAACAGTCCAAAGACTAGCCGTTGGAAGTCAGATGACCTGTCAGTCGACTGGCCAATAGTCATATTTCAGGCCGTTAGGGTTGTCGGTCGACCGCACCTAGGTCATTGACCTATCGGTCGAACGCTCGGTCGACCGTGGCCAAAACCAGAGAGCCAGGCTCTTTGGTCGGTCGACCGGCCCTTAGGCCAAGGGTTTGTGCACGTTTTGTGCATGTCGGTCGACGGCTCGGTCAACCAAGCCCTGGTTCGGTCGCCGCCTGAAGCCTAAAACAGGGTTTATAAGGAAAAAAAAACTTGGTCTTTTAAAACCCTATAAATCCTCATTAAACTTCATAAAATTCACAAAATTAGGTTCATATAAATACTTTGAAATTCAAATATGTGTGATCAAAAATCAACACATATTACAAACATGTTGAACTATTTTTACGATATAGAAATTTAAGCTTGAACCAAAACTGGTATTTTTCAAAATCAAACTTTTTAAATGAAAAATCTATTTTTTCAAAACTTGTTCAAATACAAAAACAAGATATTTAAATGCATTTGAAACATAGTATGCACGAATATGATCTAATACACATAATAGATGAAATATCCTTGTTTTTGATAATAAGCTCTAAAATATATTTTGATAAATACAAAACTTGAAACACATGATATAAACTCATCAAAAGAAATTTTTCTAAACATGTAAGAACCAACAATGTATATGGAACAATGTATATGGATAAAATTCAATACACATGTAAACCATGTAAACTTGTTTTGATGAAATCTATTCACGAAAACCAAAAGTACATTCTTTAAAGTTCAAAACCAAAACCATATTTTCCAAAAATTAAAACTATTTAACGTGAAATGTTTTGTGCGTGTGTAAATGAGCTTGAGCAATCCACAACTAATCTATCCTTTACATATTATCTAAAATAAATTTCTTAACCCTTACAAACTTGACACAAGTCTTCATGAAAATCTTCTCTCCATCTTGACTTGGTCCAAACTTGATCCATTGAGTTAGACTTCTTTTGAGTACTTGATGCGATCTTTAGGCATGATCTCTTGAATCAACACGTGCTAGCTTTAAAAACTTGACTTCTAATCTTTTGTTGAAGCTAAACACCAACTAAGATCTTGATTGAATATCTGAAACTTATAAACACAAGATGATTAGTTCTATAACTATATGAGTTAATCATTATCAAAACTAGAGTGATTAGACATTGCACCAACAGTATCTTCATGACTAGCCATCTCCATATGAACAATATGATGTAAGAAGATTTTAGGTGAAAGTCCTTTAATGAATGAATTTGCAATGTTAAGAATAGTACTAACACTATCAACAGACATAATATGATTTCAAACTTTATCAATGATGACAACAAACTTGATATCAATATGTTTCGGTTTTGTAAACTCTTGTCACTATTGCGGTAGAGCTTTATAGATCTTATTATCACAGTATAGCTGTAATGACCTCTCGACTAAATTCACCATCTTCCTACAATCAGGAAAATGTAAGCTGAAGTAGACTTTCTATTGTCAAAACATCCAGCATAATCTGAATCTGTGTATCCGATCAGCTTCAATTGATAAGATTTCATGCAGTCTTCTGTAGATATCACATTACCTTCTTAGGAGTCTTCAAGTGGTCAATCCCAGAATTGATCAAGTATCTGCCAAGTTTCTCCATGGTGTATGTTATGTCTGGACGGGTACAAACTTGAGCATACATCAGATTTCCAACCGCCATACATATGGAATGTCTCTCATTTTCTCTTTCTGTAGGTCATTCTTGGGATATTGGAGTAGACTCATCTTATCTCTCTTAGTGACAAGCGTATTACCCGAAGAGCAATTCTTCATGCCATATCTATCTAGGACTTTATCGATATAGGTCTTTTGTGATAAGCCTAATATTCCACGTGTCCTGTCACGTTGAATCTGGATGCCTACATAAAAAAAGCGTCTCTAAAATCTTTCATTTTAAAATTTTTGAGAGAAAACTCTTGGTCTCAATTAGAAGATCTATATCGTTACTTGCTAATAGAATGTCATCCATATATAGCTCAAGAAATATAAATTTACTCCCTTTAAATTTGTGGTAAATACATTGATCAGCTATATTTTTCTTAAAACCAAAACCGAATATTACTTGATCAAATTTCAAATATCATAGGCGGGATGCTTGCTTTAAATCATAAATGAATTTCTTTAATCTGCAAATCAGATATTGCAAACCTTTAACTTCAAAACTATCTGATTGCACCATATAAACTTCTTCCGCCATGTCACCATCAAGAAAGGTGTCTTAACATCCATTTGGTGTAACCCAGGTCAAGGTGAGCTGCCAGTGCCATGATAATCTTAAAAGAATCCTCCATGAAAACTGAAAAGAAAGTCTTCTTATAGTCAATACCTCTCTTTGAGTGAATCCCTTTGGGACAAGACGTGCCTTATACCTTTGATATTGCTTTTTGAATCCTGCTTGGTTTTGAACACCCGTTTACAACCAATCAGTTTCTTACCTTTAGGCAACTCTATTAAATCTCAAACATCATTGTACTTCATGGATTTTAACTCATCATTCATGGCATTTAACCATTTAGTGGAGCGAATACTGAGTTTGGCCTCATTCAAGGATGTGGGGTCATCCTCTAACCCTATGTTAAACTCACGCTCTTAGAGATAAACTATATGTCATTTGCAATGGCTGATCTCCTCTCCCTAATTGATCTTCTAGGTACTTGTGGTTGAGGATTTTCAGGTTCTATCTTATCAGCAAGATCTACTTCAAGATGAACTATATTTGTAACTTGTAAGGGTATAACTGTATTTTCATGCTGGGTAGAACAACTACGTTATCATTTGAAATAGTTGTCATGGGTATATCAATTTTTTCTTTCTCAAATGTGAAATTCTTATGTAGTTACTCCCACTGTTCTGAATTTTCTCAAAAAAATTAACATTATCCGTCTTTATATTCTTAGTAGAGGGATAGTAAAACCTAAAGCCTATATACCTCTCCGAATATCCTACGAAAAAACATCTAATTATTCTTATGTCCAACTTCTTCTCATGTGGTATATATGACCGAGCTTCCTCTCGACAACTCCAAACATGAAAATGCTGAATACTGGGAGATTTCTCAGTCCATAACTTATATGGAGTTTGAGTTACTATTTTGCTAGGTACTCTATTAAAGAGATTGACAATCATCTTTAAGGCTTCACTCTATAATGACTCTGAAGAGTAGCGTGAGCTATCATACTCCTAATCATGTCTTTAATGTGCGGTTTCATCTCTCAGCAACACAATTTTGACGAGATGTCCCTGGCATGGTGTATTGATCTACAATACCACATTCTTTCAGAAAATTGGCAAAAGATTTTGGACATCTACCTGATCCGTCGTATCTGCTATAATACTCACCACCATGGTCAAATATCACATCTTTAATCTTTCTATTCTGTTGATTTTCAGCTTCAGCTTTATAGATTTAAATATGTCCAATAATTAGGATTTCTCATGTAACAAGTATAGGTACCCATAATGAGAGTAATGGTCTGTAAAAGTGATGAAGTATCTGTGGCCATTCTAATAAGCTGTAGGGAATGGACCACAAATGTCTGTATACACCAAACCCAAGATATATAAACTCTGTCTAGCGCCAAACTTCCTAATGATCCTATAATTAATGTTCGCTTAGTGTCTAAGCTATTCACATATAAAGATTCAGGATATGAAGCATGAAGTTTCAATTTATATAGCCATCAATCAGAATTCTAGTACCATTAACTTTAGATTTGAAAAGTAGACTAAGTTATTTCATTACCAAGAGTGACAATAAAAATGCAGTAATTCAACCAACCTGCAAAAAATATAGGTTAGTAGTTCACTCAGATTGCCGCAAGAATACAGCAAATCTAAGGGCTTTTGGACTCTGCATTCTTAAGCAGAGTCTAGGCCACTAATATATCCAATGCAACAAAAATTTCCTTATTGTTAAACCTCTACACCAAGAACAAAGAAAAAAGTTAACCAAAAATGTAAATTTAAAAAGAGAATTACTTACTGTCCCTCCCCGGCAATGGTGCCAAAATTTAATCGAGTTGGAACCTACACAGAGAAAATATAAAATTTCAGAATTTTAATTGGTAGTGCAAGATACTCAATACTACGGCTATAGCAAGTGGCTATGCGGGTCGTGATCCACAAGGAGGGACTAGTGATGGAAACTTTTTACAAGTTCTCTTTTTAACTTACAAAAAAATGGTTAAAGTTCTTCTTTTAGTTCTTAAAAAGAAAAGAAAATAAGTTATGTTAAATTGTGAAAGTGGTAGATAGAAGGAGATAATGATTTTGAAAAAAATAGAAAACTAAGTTAAAGAAAGAAATTAAAAAGAGTGAATGAAAGAGTTGGAGATGGTAGTGATCTAAACTAAAGGATTTAAACACAACGAAGAAAAAACTAAAAGAACTTACCTACCTCTTCTGGTTGATGAATTACCTGGAATCCGTACATGTTTACCTTGATCTGGAGGCGATCAACACATAACGCATAAGATTAACTCAGTCCCAATTAACTTTACATTTCAAGGCTTCTTCGAGCAAGTATGAAATGATACAAACATAGGAAGAATCCATCGTAATGAGCTATCGATGGACTCGCTAAGGCAAGGCATTACCGATACTATTTAACTCTCTTGAACTATCATCAAAACTAAAAGAGGAACAGTAGAAAAAGAAGAAGAAAATGAAAACAAAGAAGAACATAAAAAAGTTACCTTTTTATTGCTTGTAGAAATGATGGAAGAAAGGAGGAGGTTACGTCGGTGTCACTCTCAACATAAATCTCTCTCTCTTACATACATGAATCTTAGTCTAACCTATGCTTACAAAGAAATAAAAATTACATAAAATGAAAATAAAAACCTACACTAAAAAGAATAAAAAACTAGACTTAGAATCCTTCTCTGCTTGATCATCTTCTGTACACTGAGAAATCCCAGTATTTATAGGCAAAATCAAAAGGGGAGAGTGTGAGAAGATAGGGGAGAAAAATGCTCCCCCATCTGTTGCAACAAACCCGCGGATCCACGACTTTGACCGTGGATCCTCAGCTGCTGATGGCCACATCCTAGGAGCAGTTCCTTTCCACGCTTTGTTTCTTCCATTTATCCAAAAAAAATATATCGTTTGATCTTCTGATTTTGACGATTCTTCTGTTGATTTTGGCTTTAACACTTGATTTGTAGCGATCTAATTTAACTGATTGATCAACTAGTTTTTCTTTATTGACTTGCCCTGATTTGTTTGATTTTTTATTTGAATTAATTTTGAATTAAATCATAATTTTGTTGGGCTTTTGTGCTCGTTTTCTCTTCCTTCTCCCTTAGTATTGGGCCTGCACATTATAAATAAAAATAAGACTAAATGACAAGGTTTTATTATATAATAGATATGAGAATGTGACAATATATATGCAATATCAGTGACTGATTAGTAGACTAAGTATTTCATTACCAAGAGTGACATTAAGGTCTGTCTAATAATGAAATAAAATATGATTCCGCCTAAAAAAATGGTACATATAAAGTCTCATTCAAACCTAAAATAAAAAATCAAAATCTAATCTAAGCCTACAAATCTAACAGTTTCAACTGTAACTTTATTTCCATCACCCATATATACGTATCATTTAGCTGGCTGGGCCTCCTTTGGGTTTGAAAGTTTCGCATTGAATCGCTTATATGAATTATCTATCCGCTATGTATAAAGTGACAATAAAGCTAAATTAATTTTAAAACAAACATAAATATGAGATATACCCGTAAATAGCCATTTTTCTGATACTTTGTGCAATCCTACTTGAGGTGGCTTACTTTCTTGTAGAAGAAGCATGTCATGACCTTAGGCTCTTATCCTGCAGTTTTACTACTTAGAATCGGCTACTATAGTGGTATTTATATTCCTCTTTTTAGTTTCACTTTTTTTTCTTATTAAAAGTATTAACCTGGATGCTAAGTGAGTATTTTTAGTCTTTTCTTATTTCAATATTTCCTCTTCTTAAACACAGTGACTAATTAGCTCAGTGAGACTCCACTTTTTTCTTTGAGCATTATAATTAATCTTGAAAGGGTTATACTATGGAGGAAGAGAAATCAAAATGAAGTGCACTAGGATCTCTTCAGAGAGTTCCAATTTCAGTTTCTTTAGTTTTGAAACAAGATTGGACATTTTCATAATGTCCTCCCTTATGTTTCCTTTATCATTGTAGTGCATATTGGCTAGCTTGTTAAGATACGTGCTAGTCTCAACTTTATTTGATTCAGTAAACCGGTCGGCTAGTTCAGTTAGGAAACTCTTAGCACTAACTTTATCAGCCATATCACCCCTATTAGACCTCTCCCACTTTTCATAATTGACATTTTCTTTAACTAATATTTGTTAGTAACAATAGGGCCATCAGTCCTTAAGGTGCAGTCTCAGTCCATGAATTCAAGAACGTTCTTTTGCGTGGTATTACCACTTTTAAAGTTTGTACCATTCAATTTAGACTACATGAGCGTACAATTTCTCATTAATTTAACATAAATATTGCATTTAACAAAATTCTACTGTAATAGCCATAAAAAATTGAATTTTAAAAAATGCAACCAGTTTGACCGATGGAGCTATCGGCCAAATTTTCAAAACAATTGCGTCTCTATATGCAAACACTGTACTGACCCAATATAGATACCCTAAAGTCTAGGTTCTATATAAGAGTACAATCTTTCTTTGGGCCGATTGTCCCTTTATAAGATTGGTCCTAAAATTTAAGTTATCTATATCGGCCATATAATATATGTAATGACCGGCCATAATGACAACCTTCCTTTGGGCCGATTGCCACACACATGGGCCACATAAATCTACATATCTTTCTTGTTGTCAGACTAGTTAATGAGGGTAATACAATATGGGCTTATAGTGTGACAACCTTCCTTTGGGCCGTTACCACATACAAGGTTCTTCAACTTGCATTAACCACATCAAGTATCCGACGCCGTACATAATTCGACCAAACAATAGTCTTTCTTTTGGTCGGCTATTGTCCGCATGTACTATATACGCAATTAAATAAACTCTTTTATAAATACTTTAACTTGGACATGTATATATCTTTATTTATGTATTATCAACTATAGTAAACATCGATATTCATCATGCTAGAACAATATAAACAATATAATAAAAATTGATGAAGCGGAAGCATGTAAGAATACATATAGTCATGGTAAACATACACTTCAATGTCTACTTAATGTCAACTAAATACTGTTTGGTCATGTATAGTGCCTTTAATACTGTAGTACTCCTCAAGAGTTTCGAAACAACTGTTTACATGCCCAAAACAGAGGTCGAATAAGCTCGCAACAGCTAATTAAAATTTCTATTGGTAAAATGGATCTGCAGTGCTTATCGGGTCTGATGAGACCCGACCCGCAATGGTTAAGTTATGTGTTTCTTTTAATGAATCGGGTTTAATAAACTGAATAAAACCTGATTAATCTAGTGTGAGATTAATTAGGATTAGGTCTCTTTATTTGATCATAATTTACCCAAAACTTTTCTTAACAGACTACAATTCTATCCAATCCTAAAACCCAAATCAATCTCAATAATTCCAATTAAAATTTAATATGAGATTAATTAGGAGTAGATTTCCTTATTAGAGTAAAATTCTATCTCTAAAATTTTAATAATTAATCTCATAATCCTACTGAATTTAGAAACCCAAAACAATAATTAAACTCTTTTATTTTCTATGTTTTGCCACTGACCACCGCCGGCCCATGGTGGCCAATGGGGAACGTGCGGTAGCAGGCCCAGGCTGGGTCCACCTGCATGCAGGCAGGTGGCATGCATACAAAGATACGTGCATGTATGCGCTGCATTCTTTTGCATGCATGCGCCGCATGCATGAGCATGCATGCAGCTCATGCAGTGCAGTGCATGCACTGTATGAATCCTTTTCCTTTTTTTAATTTCAGAAAATGTTTCTGAAATAATAACACAGAAATTTTTTTTGAAAAATATATACATAATTCAATTTAATCATCTCCAATTTAATTCAATTATTTGTGGCACAAAAAATAATCTTTATTGAATTAAATACAGAGATTCATAATTTTCATAAATGAGATCAAAAGGTTTTTACTTTATATCCTGATGATCCGATAAAGAGGAGGCTCTGATACCAATTTTTAAATCTAATTTATTCCATACAAGATCTATACATATACTGTAAGCCTCTTTCTCATGATTAATGGAAAAGAGTGTTTAGGCATACCTGATTCCAACACGAAAGGGATGCCAAAGGTTGCATGATCTCGAGTACGCTGGAATTGAGAGAAAAGATTCTTCTTTCTAGCCACTAAGTTCTCTTCTTGATCCTTAGAGAAGATAGGAGGCCTCCAAGAGAGAGATTTAGGTCATTTTTGGTGGAGAAGAAACTCTACCCATAATATATATAGCATCAAGGAATTGTTAGCCCAAGGCCATTAGCTCTAGTTTTGACGATAACAAAACATATATAGTTATATTTTTAATAGTTTGTTTAACAAAGTTTCAAGTAACTATTTGTTGCATTTTCGCACCATCACAAGACTCTCACATTTGGAAGTCAAGAAGATGTAGATCCCAGAGCCTAAGCATATAGAATAGGTCAAGGATCAAGTACATTAGAGAAGACTATATCAAGATTTGTATTTTTACTTTTGTATTTTAGAGAGGATTTATAGTAGTTTTTTAAAATCAAGATGATATAGGTTAATAGATTTGGGATTGACACACATAGGGGCACACGCACACGCATATTTCATACTCCTATGTGTTTTAAAAATGAGTTCATAGCTATTCTCTTTATCGTTTTCAAAATCGAGTTTCAGAAAAATGAGTTTCAAAAAACAAGTTTCGAAAAAATCGGGCTTTTGATTTAGAAAAGTGTTGTTACAAAATATGGTTCTAACTTTATTTTGTGTTGATCTATGATCACATACTGGTTCTATAAGTCCCTAGAACTCTATTTTGTGTTTAAAGATCAAAAGCTATTTTGTCGGAAAAAGATTGATTTCAAAAAGATTTCTATATCTTGACTTTGGCCCTTGTCGGTTGACCGACCGGTCAACCGTAGGCAGAGCAAATTGCTTTGTTGGTCGACCGAGCGGTCAACCGACACATGACCAAAGTGCATTTGTGCACTTCGGTCCTGGTCGATTGACTGCAAGAGCTTTGCTCTCAGTTGGGTTCAGTCGACCGCCCCGGTCAACCAACAGAGAGTTTAGCTCTTTGATTGGGAAATACGGTCGACTGCTATCACCAACGGTCGAAAATCGGACCGTTGGAGGTCAACCGGCCGATCGACCGATAGAAGAATTTTCTTCTTTATTTTTCCTAACAACTATATTCTATTTTATCTTTTTCTGGGTCTTTTCCTAATGACACTTTTAGGTCTTCTACTCATGTTTTCATCCCCTATAAATAGGGGACTATATAAACCCTCTAACAAGATTTTTAAAGTTTAAGATCAAGTTTTTTACAAATTTACATCAAGATTTAGCTTTTTCTTAAAAGATTTCCTTTTGAGCCAAAATTTCATATTCTTGATTTTTTTAGCTTGAGCTTTCCCTCTACATCTTTACAAACTATTTCCACTACACAATCCCAAAGAATTTTACCTCCTCATCTTGATTATCAGGTGTGCTTGTGAGCTATTTGTGATCAAGTGAAGATCACCGATTTCCTTCTATGAGAAGTTGTAGAAGTTGCGGCTCAAGTGAGGTAGTGAGCTTCGTGTTGATGTTGCGGCATCGCGAGAGAGGACTTGTAAGTCCATTGAGTTCTAGTGAGAATTTTTGACGGTTGACGATCTAGTGAGATCGGTCATAGTAGAAATCCTCCATAGTATTGAAGGCGGGGACGTAGAGCAGTGGCTCAAATCTCGGAACATATCATCGTGTTTGCGATTGCTTACTCTTTCTTTCTTCACTCGACTCTCTCTTTACTTACTTGTACACTTATATTGTTTACTTATTTGCAAGTA
This sequence comes from Agave tequilana, assembly GCA_038442645.1. Lineage (NCBI taxonomy): Eukaryota > Viridiplantae > Streptophyta > Magnoliopsida > Asparagales > Asparagaceae > Agave > Agave tequilana. The sequence goes on along the minus strand of JAVJIF010024429.1, from coordinate 4,115 downwards.
TTTCTTAAGTTATGATTGGTATTTACTAGGTGCTAGCAAGTAAATTTTAATTCCGCATTATTTTTCATTTAGTATAGCCATTACCTATTCACCCCCTCTAGGTGATTTACAATTGATATCAGAGCCTAACCCTAGTTTTGGTTTAACCACCTTAGGGAGATCCTTTCATTTGGTTATATTCATTTATTACATTTGTTATTTGTTTGTCCACTTATACTTCTTTTCATGGCATCACATGACTTCTCTAGCATCAAGTCCCCACCCAAACTTGATAGGTTAAACTTCCCTATTTGGAAGGTCAAAATGTACCCATTCCTCAAGTCCCTAGGAGTTAGAGTTGCCAAGGCAATTAATAAAGAATTTTTTGAATCTTACGGTGATGAGGATAGATGGTCCGAAGTAACCGCTAAGGACTATGAGGCTAATGCTAAAGCCCAGTATGCACTTACACAAGCATTATATGATGATGATCTTTCTCGTGTAATTAATTGTAAATCCGCTTATGAGGTTGAAATGATCTTATCATTACTCATGAGGGGACGTCACAAGTCAAAAGATTTAAAGTTGACTTGCTTCGTTCTCAATATGAGAATTTTTATATGCTTGAAAATAAAAGTATCAATGAGATGCTTACCCAGTTTACCAAGATTACTAATGGATTATTTTCTTTAGGAGACACCATGATAATGACCAAAAGATTCGGAAGGTCATTAAATCTCTTCCCAAAGCTTGGGAAGTCAAGCAACAACCCTCAAGGAGCTCAACGATAGAGAGGAGATAGACTTCTTCGGCTTCATTGAAAATCTCAAAAACCATAAGATAAAAATGAAGGTGAGAGAAGAAAGGGAGACTCCAAAGAAGAAAGCGATAACTTTCAAAGCTACTCCATCATCCTTTGATGAAGAAGAATCATCAGAAGATGATGATGAGGACTTTGCCATGCTTATTAGAAAAGTGGGCAAGATGTTTTATAACAAAGGAAAACAAAGCAACTTTTGAAGAGGAAGACATCAAGGGAGATTCGAAAAGAAGAAGGAGGAGATGTGTCCTTACTTTCATTGCAAGAAGATGGGACATTTAATTGCGGATTACCCTTCACTTCAAGCCACTACCTCCAAAAATGTGCATAAGAAGAGAAGGTGATGGTAGCCACTTGGGATGATTCGGAAACAGATTCTGAAGAAAAAATTGATGCCGCACACGTTTGCTTCATAGAAAACGGAGAGGAAGCTTCCATGGTAAATCTCAAAACTTTTAGAAGATAATGATTTAAACTATAGATGAACTTGCACAATTTTTGAAGAATTACAAAATACATATGAAATTTCTTTTGCACAAAATAAAAAATTGAAAAAGGAAAATGATTTTCTAAAGAATAAGCTAGAAATTGTTGTTAAAGAGAAAAATGACTTATCCATTTCTTTTGAGAAAACGAAAAAGGATTTTGATATATATAAACTTGTTTGTAAGGAAAAAAAGCCCAAAATATTGCTTTTAACAAAAATGAATTTTTGGATATCCAAAAACGTATTGATGTTTTGGATATCACCTTGAAAAAGTGTGCATTTGACATGAACAAATTTGCTTTTATGTTTCTAAAGAAAAAACCCAAAGGAAACATATATCTCATTCATCTCACACACACCGTGAAAAATATGTACAACATGCACATACACATCAACATAAACATGCTTTCATGTATGGCAATGTGTACACAGGTGCACATTACGGCCGCAAAGGCCATTTAGTAAAATTTTGTTATGCTAAATTAAATAAAATTTTTGGGTTCGAGAAAGTACTAACCCTATAGGACCCAAAAAGATTTAGGTACCAAAGAACACACCAAACTTGATTGATGTAGGGGTGCCGTCCTCCTCCAAGATGTAGGGGAGATTGTGCCTTTGTGGTGGATGCATCGAAGTTTAAAGGATCAACCGTCACATTACGTCACTATCAAGAGGCACCTATTTTAGAGATTGCCCATGATTTGGTAACTTCTCTACTTGAAAATTTTATTTCTAGTTAGATCTTTATATGCGTAGAATTAGCTAGTTTTTCTTTTGCGGTAATATGCTTTAGTTATGTATACATGTTTATCTTTTGTTTTTGTTTTTTTCGCTTCCCTATATTTGAGCTAGTTCTTTAGTATTGCTTTTGTTCTTTACTAGCCCATGATTTGCTTGCCCATGTGTAGAGTATTTTTTCATGCTCACTTGGTGATAGATATCTCTGCATATATGTGTATATAGATACATGTATATATATATATATTTTGTCTATATCTATCTTATGATTGGGTATTATATTTAAACTGTATTTAAGCAATAATTCAAGATAGCAATTACACGCCTCAACTCTTATCTAAAGAATGATGAAGAGAAGTACAGAACCCGTTAAGGGTATTCAGCTTCAATATCTTGTTTTTAATAGCTTAATATATGATTTAATTATTGAAAAATATTATTAATATAATAATAATAAAATAAAAATAAAAATGTTTTGATATCATTTTCATGTGTTTTTCATGCCCATAAGATTTTTGGTGTTATTTCTCTGTTTTATGTATAAAAATATGCAAGTGAAAATAATTTTTCAAAAGCCTTCAATTCCTACCTTTTAAAACTGTTTTTAGGGTTGTTCCGGTCGACTGAGTTGACCTGGAATAGGTCCGATCGATTGGGCGGTCAACCGAAGTAACATGATATACAAAAAATTATTTGGCCTAAAGCCGGTCGACCGATCGGTTGACTGACTGTAATCGAGTTGCTCTCGGTTAGACCCCTGGTCGACCGAGCGGTCGACCGTGATTCGTGTTGCTGCTATTTTGCTCATTTTTAAAAGCCCAAAAATTCTATCTCTCTCTCTCTCTCTCTCTCTCTCTCTCTCTTCTCTCTTATTTTCTCATCTCCACTGAACCCGTCTTCTTCTCCTCCCTATTTTTCTTCCCTCTAATCCTCCCAAATTACTTCAAATCTCTAATTAAACCTTAAAATCATTGCATCTCTCCTCGACACTTCAGATCTGTTGATTTCAATGAGAATTTTGAGTTTTTTAAGGTATAGCTCTTATCTCTCAAAATCTTCTTGATTTCATAGTTTTTCTATAAATCTTTCTATATTTCTACCAAATCCTTATTTATCATCTTCATAATGTCAAAAAGGCTAGATCTGAGAAGGGTAAGCAATCTGAACCATCCTCTAACCCTTTTATTTCTCTGAATGCTTATCATAAATTTTCAGTGATTCATAATAAGCATTTTATTTCTGGTAGAACTGTTATGCCTGCTGATTTTGAGCACCTAAATTTACCAAGCATTTTGAACACAGGCTCCCTTGGATATCTCGTTACCATTAAGGAACCAATTTATCCTGAGCTTGTGTACTATTTGTACTCTAATCTGACTTTTCAAAACAATCACGTCAGATCTAGAGTTCTGGCAAGGACATTAACATTTCTCTAGATTGATTTGTCCCATCTGCTGCACCTCTCCTGTGAGGGTGTAGATATTTATAATGTTGATCTCCATAATTTTGATTCTCATGACAGTGAATCTGCTCTCATCGTATCTCTTCTGCTTCACGAAGATGACAACCCCGCCTTAATAAGAATGAGGAGGTGAAGTATTATACACTCACCGCTCAAGTCCTAGTCAAAATCAATTCTATAATCTCCTGCCAAAATCAGAAGAATATAATCATGCACGGGGTTCTGCTCTCCTCTTGATCTATTGCCTTCTGAAAGACATTAGAGTAAATATTCCCAAACTCATCATCGATTAGATGGTCTTAGCACCCTCCTTATTTCAGACGGCACTTACCATTGGGATGCTTATTACCCACCTCCTCAAACAACTTAAATTTGATCTTTCTGCTGAATGGTCCATCGAACCGTCTGTTGATATCAACAACATTCTCATAAAGAGGATGCGTGTTAGGGAGCGTGCTCCTGCTCCTCAGCCCCTCCTATCATTCCTGTGTTGCCCCTGGATTTCTTCAACCTTCAACCTCCATTGATCCATACACTGCTTTCTCTCGGCTCAGCTTCGGGAGCATGATCTGAAGATGACCGCAAATTTTCAAAGGATAGAGCACAGAGTTGAGAATGACCCGCAGTAC